>WBZZ01006256.1:2500-12500 GCA_019918135.1 Paulinella micropora
TCCTACGCATCTAAGTGAGTTGTAAGTGTATAAAAATGTGTTTATGCGCACCGACACACTCACACACACTCACACACACACACACACACACACACACACAGCCATACACACTCACACATGGGTAAATGTATAGACATATATATATTAGGTAATATATGCGATTACACTAAGCTTCACTTTACTTTTGTCTCTCCCTTTTCTCCCGCACTCTCACTTGAAAATATTAAAAGTCATATCATTGTAGGCATCACCCCCGGATAGCCGGTAAAAAGTACCTTTTCCTGGTGACAGGTGCACCAGCTTGTTTTTCAGTATTATTTGTCCGGATTGGACCTGATGCCATTTTATTCCTGGTCTGTTGCAGTTTTCCTTTTTGGCTTCACTGAGCTAATACAACGAGACATCATTCTCATTCTTGAGGACTGTGTTTGGTTGTATTACCGACTTTTTTCCGAGCTATCGTTGGTGGCATTACATTTGGAGTCCACATCACTAGGGTGATTTCTTTCTGCTTTGCCACACAGGCAACAGAGTGAATTTTCACTGACCTGTCTCACACGGGGACGTCAGACGAAAACAAATACTCCAACACAGCTCCCTCATAACTCTTTCACAAAACAAATAATTTGATTGGTCTCAAGCAGGTGTCTCGTACCCTCTAGCCCAATCAGTATCTGTGTGCTCACAAGGAGACATCAGATACAAACTCTCTGTCGTTCTTGCTGTTCTCACACAGAGACCAAGAAGAAGGAGGTGGACTGACAGAAGAGTGAAGGAACACACACAAAACACAAACAAGCATAGGGACAGGAGCACAACACTCTACCCTTCTAGTTTGTGCATTTATCTGCATTATCTCACACATACGTCAGAGTATTTTTGCAAATCTCTGATCGTTTTCTAAAGGTAGGTCTGAGAACCTATCCGACCGACTGTCGACTTCTCAAGGAGAGCTTTTCTAGCTTCTCTATTACTATCTGTGTGTAGGTCCAAGTGCCTCATGCTAGATACAATATAGAAAAGAAGGAGGAGAAAGTAATCTGAGTAAGGAGAACAAGAAATCGAAGAAAGTCTCAAAGACTATTTTTCTCAAACAAAAACAAACATACAAACAGTGTTTCATAGAGGACAGGGAATCTTATCCTACCCTCTCTATTAGTTTCTCTCTTCACTAGTCAATCGACTGAAGGAGGAACAGAACACAAACGAACAAAAACCAAACATAGGAGCTGACACTGTCCTCCTGTTGATCACTACTACGACATCATGTCGACAGAGACCGCCGAAGTGAGTGAATTCTCGGAGGCAGATCAAAGAAGAGAAGAAGAAGAAGCAGGAGGAGGAGGAGGAAGAGGATTGAATGAAGGAGGAGGAGGAGGATTGAATGAAGGAGGAGGAGGAGATGAAGGAGTAGTAGGAGGAGTAGAAGAGGGCTGTGATGATGAAGGAAGATATGGAAGAGACGAAGATGGAGGATTTGAACAAGAAGAGACGGGAGGAGGAGGAGCATATGGTAATCCCTTACCACCTGCCTACACGGGAGGAGGAGGACGAAAAATGATCGACTTGATTCATAGTGATGGAGAGGAGATCACAGTGGAGGAACAACATTGGGTGCAAGACAACTATGACCTCACTAAAGAAGAGTTTGATAACAAGATGGTGGTAGAGAAGGACACCTATGTGTGGATCCCTCAGGATCAAAGAAGAGAGAAAAGTCGTGCTAAAAAGGATGTCTATATCCTATTATCAAACACAGCACAGCTCCTCGGCAAACTGGTCTCTGATCCAGAAGAGAGAAAGAAGATACAGCATATCAAGTTTGGGGACACACACACCCACCTTGAATTACTCGATGCTATCTTTGGTGTGTACACTCAAACCCTGATTTGGGAACGTACATACGGCCCACGATGTGAGGGTTACCTCCAGTACACAAACCCAAGAGCAACTGCCAGATTCCTCGCAACTGGTCAGGAGGCAGTCGATGTAACAAAAATGAAGACCAATCTGGGTTCGAAAAACTCGAGTGGCATATTTCATTTTTTTACGATGGAAATGAAGGCCTTGGACGAGGGGAAGGCAGAGATGGAAAAAAGCATTAAGGCAGCAGGAGAAACTCGTCCTGTGATTGATGAGTTAGAGAAGACCGACAGAGTTCTGACCAAGATCAGACTGTTGATGGGTGCGTTACTGCACAAGGAGGCATGGAAGAGATTGATTCCTACCAAGGATCACTCTGTCCTTAAATCACTTAGTAACTCACCACCGGTCGCCAACAAAGCAGGTGTTGACCAATATGTGGAGAAATATAATTTTCTCAGATCTGCTTCTGAATTGGTGGCCTTTATCACTCATGCTCAAAAGCTGGTGATATCTGAGAAGAAGAAGGCGAAAGAGAATGAGGAGTTCGAGAAGACGATGAGACTGGAAAGAATGAAAGCAAAAGTGAGTGGTGCAAAGACACACCCTCCGATATATTTGACCCCACCAGCTCCTGCCCCACCAGCCCCTGCACCCTCTGGCTCAACTACGGTGGTGGTCACAAACACGGAGAAGAAGGACAGACAGAACATCATAAATGCCTTCAAGTGGAAGAAAGGAGGAGTGGCAAGTCTCATGCTATATGCCAAGACGAGCTCAGACAAAGACTCTGATGCTTCGCTTTTGAGCAAGCTCAAAGAGATCAATGCCTGCATGAAGGCTTTTCCTTGCGACGAAACGCAGGAATACGAGGCCCTTGTTACTGTTTTTGACCAATCTCTAGTCTCGGATGGATTTGATCTGACACAGTACAAGTTTTTGAGAAAGAAGGAGGAGATTAAGAGAAACAATGCAACAGGCCTAGACGCTCAGTGTGAACTGGCGGTGGCCACACTCATTTCATATTTTCAATCTCATGGATACCAGCATCTCTGCACTAGTACTCTCATAGGATTTGAAATCTTTGAGACAGTGGCGATGAGTTTGAGGAGTGCTGTTGGCTTGGCGGCGACCCTTACGGAGGTAGTTTCCTCCTATGGGCTATTCTATGGCCGCAAGTCGATCATCCTCTATTTCTTTTCGGCGTTACACACAGTTAACCCGAGTAAGCTTACTCAGCTCATACAACAATGCTCGACGTTTAGCTCAGTGAAGTCCAAGAACTTCCTCGAGACACACGTGTTCGAAAATACGGTTCAAAGCGTTGCTCCGTCAGCACTGTTTCAAGAAGTGATGAGTGCATGCTCAAACATGGACTCGCTCACGGAGGCACATACTGCACAGGCAGGCGGTGTACCTGTTGGCGCACAAGCCACGTACACAAAGAGAGTTGCAGGTTGGAAGAGACAGAGAGAGCCAGACCTGAAGACCGCATGTTGGAGGTGGTTCGCGGGCTTGCAGTGTAAGGCACAGATGGAGAACAGAGACTGCTCTTTCAATCATCATAGGCAGAACCCAACAGCAAGGGCAAATTTTCTGAGCAGGACGGAAGGCAAGGAACCGGGCCTTTTCAATATGCTTCAGATTGCCGCTGTGAACGAAGGTTGGTATGCAAATATGTGTGATGATGAGGAGTTACGAGATGCAATCATTACCTACATGAAGAGGATGAAGGAGAAGAAGGAGGAAAGGGAGAGACAAAAGAACTTAAAGGCCTCTCAAAGAGGGCGAGGAGGAGGAGCAGGAGCAGGAGGACGAGGAGGGGAGGAGGAGGAGGAGGACGAGGAACATGGAGAGGAGCCTCGAGGTGGCAGGGAACCCCTCAGAGAGGAAGAGGAGGAGGTCGGGGATATACCCCTTATGGAGGGAGAGCTGTTCGAGCTCCAGCCCCCCCCCCCACCCAGAGGAGGAGGAGGCTCGTGGGCAAGCTCCAACCCGAATTTCGGTCGAGCTCAGGCCTACAACACTGCCTCGGAGACCGATACGTCATCCCACCCGGACACTACTCAAGGTAATCGTTTCGAGGTGGTGGAATGACTGGAGGGGGAAGAAGAGAGGAAGGAGAAGACTGTGAAGTTTAATCCTAAAGTCACAGTGCTTTCTAATGCTGTTGTGCAGACTGGGCCAACGCTTCCTCAATCTGAATACAAAGATGTGGGTACACAGAGACTGCAGCCCCAAGATAGTCTCATACCCGTTCATACAGCACGGTTACCAATGATAACTGATGCAAATAGGAAGGCGAGACTTGCGATGGAGGCGAGGAGGCCAATGGCAGACGTATCGCCTCGGCCAAGCAAACAACCACGAACAGACTCAATGTCTACGGTCGCGGCGGGTGGCGAGCAAAAAGACAATGTGTGTACTCAAGTACCACAAGACAATGTCGCTCAAATAGTAAACGCACCAGTACCGCAGAATAATAAAAATGTTAATGAGGTGAAGCAGGAGGAGAAGAAGGAGGAGTTGAAAAACTTAGAGACAAGACTCCAAAATTTGGAACATAAAGTTCTTGTTCTCGCAGCCAATATACACAGGCCCGATGCTCTGTGTTATACGGAACTTTATTGTGAAACATTGAAGACAATATTAAAAGTTGGTAATGATACGATGGCGAATATTAATATTGTCGGCCGGAAGTTTTTAAATCGATACCGGGACTGGGTGGACGGAAATATGAAAAAGTCAACGGGCACTCTCAAAGGAGTGAGCAGCCGGACGGATATCACGGGAATCATCACACTGACCTTTAAATCAAAATCCGCACGAGTATACCGTATGGACCTCTATGTCGTCCCCGGTTACCACGGGTCAATATTACTATCGTATGACCAATTGGCTACGATGGGGGCTGTGATTGATTGCACCGCACGGCGAGTGATATATGGAGTAAAAATAGGAGAAGAGAACGATATTGATCCCTTCAACGCTACTGACTCTTATGAGGCTTATGAGCTGAGTCTAGCGACGGATCACAAAAAGATGGCCATCGCACATGAGGCACTTGAGGTGTACGTTCACCCCCATGTCGTAAGACCGGATGAACTGTCCTGGACCGACAATTGGGAATCCCAAGTGTGCACTGTCACAGTTCCGACATGCCATTGGGACAAAAAGTCTATTGATGACTTAATCGAGAAGCGAAAGGAGGAGATTATATGTGTCGCACAAAGAAGCCAGTCGTTGGCGAGATTCGCGGAAGGAGTAGGAACAGATGTCCATATTACTAACGGATACTGTTTCCATGCGAAAGTAGGAGAAGAAAAAAGGGAGGCGTTTGTACCAAGGAGAACGGGGCGAATCCCGGATACTCCACCAGAAACTATTAAAAGTTTTATTACTGATTTCTGGGGTGACGAGCCGACGTGGCCGCGTTCACTAACTGAAGTGAAGAAATGCTTACGGACTTTATTCGAAAATAATAAGCCGTATACTATTATCCTGCCATATAATGAGAAGGCGATATGGGCGCAGGAAATAAGGGACCGGCTTATTGATCATCCTATACCGGTACCCTCTCGCAAGCAACAGCTAGTGGTGGCTTGTCGTATGGGAACTCGTGAGCAGAGCAGTGCATACAAGCGGAAGCTCAGAGACCTCGACAAGTTGAAATTGATACCGCAAGCATTCACATGCTTTGATGGTTTTTACACCCGTAAAGCTCCTTTGCAATATTCGAGACTCATTGACATGCTGGTGGAGCTCGGTAAAGATGATGAGCCGGACACGGTCACGTATGAAAAGACGGGCCTAGATGATGTCTCGGAAGAGGACTTAGGCTTGGAGGAGGACAGAGAACCCCTCAAGCAGCATAAGCAGATGTCTGATGAAGATTTTCAAGAGGCGGCGCGGAACATATTGGAAGAAGGAGTAGGCACGGAGAAGGAGAAGGAGCTTTTAAAAGCCAAATTAGAGGCGAACAAGGAAATTTTTGACCCTCCACATGCAGGTGTCAAGCCTGAAGATTTCACTGCGGTTATTTACAAAATACCGGGTGCGGAGCCGTCACCGGCACCACGAAGGGCGAATTTGAGTATACATGAGGCAAAAATAGCGGAGGAGCTAGCAAGACAGCTGCTCAATGAGTACTTTATTGAGAGATCAACATCTCCAATAGTCTCACAACCGAGAATAGTGCCGAAGCCAGGAGGAGAATGGCGCCTGACAGTTAACTATGCTCGTGTTAACAAGATGCTGGAGGAAGAGAGAAATCCTCTCCCGGCATTAGAAGAAGGAAGGAGAGTACTGCGGAATGCAAAATTCTATTCGGTCATTGACCTTAAGAATGGCTTCTGGCAGATACCACTGGAATAAAAGTCCAGATGGCTGACGGCGTTTGTGGTGGGTATGGAAATATATCAATGGAAAGTGCTTCCGATGGGCCTCAAGCAAGCCCCAGGACTTTTCCAGAAGGCGATGCAGAAGATGTTGAGCAGTCAGTACGATGATTTGTCTGACGGTGGCTTTATGAGAAGGCGGGGACAGAAGGCGGGAGAACATGCATTTTGCTATATCGATGACATTATCGTATACTCTAACACAATGGAGGAGCATATCGATCATTTGTCCGATATATTCAGGCGCATCGGAGCTTTTGGCCTGAAGTGCAATCTAAAGAAGTGTCAACTTGCCAAGACGAGTGTGACATACTTAGGGTACTAGATCTCCCATAATCGAGTCTCGATATCCAAAGAGAAGAGGGAGGAGATTATGAATCGACCGATACCGAAGAACCGCACTGAATTGCACTCATTCCTTGCGATGGCGAAATACTATAGCCAGTTTATACCCGATTGGGGTGCAACACGGGCTAAAGTGGAGAAAATGATAGATTTTGGAGACTTTGAGAAGTGGGACGAAGAGGCTTTGCAAGCGTTTCATGCGCTCAAAGATCTCATTTACAAAGACCCGAAAGACGGAGGACTGGTGTTAACGATGCCCGACTTTACGAAACAATTCGTAGTCGATACAGACGCATCTAAGTTTGCGATTGGGGCTGTATTACAACAAGAGGATGAGGAGAAGAAATTACGCCCAATCATGTTTATTAGTATGAAGTTGTGTGCGGCCGAGAGAAACTATTGCACAAGGCAAAGAGAGGCGTTGGCGGTAGTATGGTCCCTCAAGAGGCTCAGAGAGTATTTGTGGGGAGGACCTCAATTTACTGTCAGAACTGATCATCATAACCTGTTATGGTTGATGAATCATGAACAGACGGGACGGCTGGCGCGGTGGCAAGCGTTCTTGTCTTGTTTCGATTTTACAATGATCCATCTACCGGGAAAGCGAAATGTGGTCGCTGATAGCCTCTCTAGGCTAGAGTTTAACTCAGAAGTATCGGCGTTGGTGTCCACGGTGGAGATGGAAGACTTGTCCACTGACAAGGTGTATGAGGGTCAGCCACATTGAGGCGATGGAGATGGCGAGTGGAGTCCGATATGACCGCACAGGTCTACGATACAGTCCACAAGGCCCAGATCACGGGATATGTTGTGAGCTACATACCCAGGAGGACGCTGAGTGGTCCTATGAGGTATATGAGAATGCGAAGGCGAACATAAGAGAGGAAGAGGAGACGCAGGAAGTTTATGCGGAGCCTCCTCAAGAGCGGAGAAGTGACCTAGACGATGACCCGGAAAGAATCGGGGTACGGCTAGAAGATGGTACTATCCATATAGCCTCGCCTACCGCATGGAGGCAACAACAGGCTCAAGATCCGGAGTTTAAAGAACTGATACAGTTATATCAGAACCCGGATGAGCTACGGATGACGAAAGCGATCAAAGATCAGATGAAGGAGATGGGATGGAGAGATGGTCTACTGTGGTACAAGGGCCTTCACGGTCGCTATGCGTCACAGCCGGACAAATGGACCCTTTGGGTACCGGAGAGTCTGAGACGATTTATATTTGTCGCAGCCCACAATTGCCCACTTTTGGCGCATCCGGGTCGACAACGAACTCACATGTTCGTAGCGAGGCGATTCTGGTGGAAGAAGATGAAGGAGGAGATAGATCAGGCGGTGGATGCATGCATCCCGTGCAAGATAAACAAAACACCACTGAAGGCAAATTTCGGCCTGATTGGCGAATTTCCTCTTCATGCGGGGATGTTTGAGTTTATACACATTGATCATGTAGGACCTTTCCCAGAATCGAAGGATGGTTACAAATACCTCCTTACAGCTATTGACAGAGCCACCAACTATGTGTGGATCATCCCTGTCAAAGACGTTACCGGCAAGACGACTGCCGAGGCGCTGATCGATAGGATCATCTCACAGATCGGAGTACCAAGAAAGATATGTTCTGATCGAGGCTCGGACTTTAATAGCGAGGTCATCGACAAACTATCTAAATTTTACGGGATGAAATGGCAATATGTTACTGCCTATAACCCGCGAGCAAATGGGAAAATCGAGCTGTACACAGACCCCTCAAAGCCTCGCTAAAGATGTATTGCTCGAAGAAGGAGAATCAAAGAGCATGGGTCGAGGCAGCACCATCATTTGCGTTTGCAATGAACTGTCTACCCTCTACGGCGTTAGGAGGCTCGACGAGCTCAATCTCGCCATATCAGTTAGTATATGGGCGTGAGCCTGATATCCCGACTTCGCTCCTTCACCCAAAAGGCACTTGGGCGGATGCGGATGTCAGTTGTTTGGGATGAGACTTAGAGTGAAGATGGAGGCGGAACAAATAGTCAGGGCGCATAGAGAGGCGGAGCGCCGAAAGACTGATGCTGAAGGGGTGCGACAAGCGCACTTGGATCAGATCAAGTTCCAGGTCGGGGATATTGTACTATTGTACCATCCTCAAGTCCCGAAGGGAGTCAGCTCTAAGCTGTTCACTCACTGGAAATGACCTTATCAGATTATGGAACAGACGGGACCTCTGAATTACAAGATCAGGGGTAGAGGGAAGGTGCAAATTGTGAATGTAAGAAGGCTGATTAAGTATGATCCCTTCTTACTGGAAGATGAATCCGTTGAGGAGGCGTTAAAACGGATGAAAGATGATTTCAAAGAGGTGCCGCCCATCCACAAGGAGGCTGGCATAGACCAAGACGATGCTTATCGGGCACCGATAGCTGAGAAGGAGGAGAGTGAGGTGGACAGCAAGGAGAAGACTGACCGCATAAGCGCGGTGGGGACTCAGTCTAAGTCTCCGCGAGAGCATAGCGGAAAGAATGAGAAGATCACAGAGGCGCAGCTAAGGAGAGCACGGAATGATCTTATCAACGACCAACCGAGGAAGGCGATGAGGTCGATGAGATCAAAGGACGTCCACCAGGAGGAGGAGGGGACGGACACTGACCCAAACGCAGGCAACGTTGAGATTGTCCATGAGCGATGGAAGGAAGGCGATGCGATAGCAACCATCGCATGGGTGAAAAATGTTTTCTATCTGATAAGACCAGCGGAACAACATGTCGCTGATGACACTCTCTCAGATTTATACTTGATGCGGGTCGTGGCGGTCCCACGACAGATGCGTGTCACACGGACACTCAAAATATCATCAGCCGCAAAGATAGTACAACCGATACTCCAGTTCTGGAGAAGTATGGACCCGGTTGAGGATCCAAAGGCAAGACATTATCTGCCAGTATATAAAGACGCAAAAAGTCTCGAGACATGGGATGATACAATTACTCCCAGAGACAAGGATTACACTGCGTGGACCATTCAGACACTGCCAAGAGGAGTGCTTGATGTCCCTTTTGAATTATCGTTGGGCGGAATCCCTAATAAGATCTGGGACATTCTCAAACAGTCAAAGTTCGATCTGACTTTTGTTGGTGGCCTCCACCAGGCAAAGAAATCCGCGCCAGACGACGAAGGCAGTGACAAAGAAACTATTTTTCTTTATGCGTCTCAAATAAACTGATTGATTGCCCACGGCGTATCATGATTTGATCATGCATCATCAGTTATCAATATGAATATTAAAAAGACTCAGTGATATAACTTGGCATTCGATCGCAACATACGAGTGCGAAAGGTCGATCGACGATGATACTACACCGTATACGGGGATCGCTAGTGTATTGAGCGATGGTGTTCCCGGGTATGACC
>WBZZ01006256.1:17500-20000 GCA_019918135.1 Paulinella micropora
ATGCAAATCGTTAGCTCAAGAGCTATTGATTTAACTAGATGGTGACCTACTTCTCAAATTATTAAAAATAATGAAAAAAAATTATTCAAATATTAAAATATTAAAATGAAATAGATTAAAATATTAAAATAAAGTAAAATAAAATAAAGTAAAAATAAAATGAAGTTAAATCAGATGAAAATTAAGATTATATATATGAAGTTAACCAAAAAAAATTAAATTAATCTGTTGTGAAAATAAACTAAAATTCTGGCTTCGTGAAAAAAAAAAAAGGAGTGGAAATAAATATAGATAAATATTATATTATATATATGTATATATACGTTGAAAGTATTATAGTCCCATTCAGTTGTAAATATAGCGGTGGCGCTCACAAAAGCTGGAAGACACGAGGTGACTCCCCAAGGGGGTTTGGCTAACCACACTCCGGCGGATGTGATTAACGGTTAACTTGTCCCACACTCAGGTATCATCTGATGATGAAGTGTCCAACGCCCTCTTTAGGCCCGTAGGCAGTGTCAGGATTGCTGCAGGTGTAAGAGGTACGCCTTGAGTTCATTTTTGAATTCAGCTTTGTATGAGATGTCGCTCAGACGTTCTGGCAGCTTATCCCATTGTGCTCGTGCGACTCTGCTGTACTGACCAGTCTTTGAGTCGTTGTACATGTGTTTCTTGGACGATCGCCTAGTGTTGTAGTTATGAACAGCTGTAATTGGTCGGATATTGTTGTAGTGGAGGGGTAGGAAAGCCTTAAAGGCTGGGTAAATAAGGGAGTGTGCATCCATGCATACGCTATATTTATACATGTTAAGTAGGTTAAGTAGGCGTAGTTTGGCAAAAAGTGGTTGGTAGGTTTCTCCATGATTTGAGGCAGATCAGACGGACTAAACGTTTTTGGATGATAATGAGTGGATGTATAATGGTGTTGTATTTATCAGATCCCCATATAGAGATACCATACATAAACAGGGGGTATACATGTGCATAGTAAAGTTGGAGGAGGATATGGGTGGGAAATAGGCTGTTCACATAACGAAACATTTGGACAAACGGTTGAGGGCGGAACACAATAGATTGTATATGTTGGATGATTGTACCTAATACTTTTAACTTTCGTTCTTGGTGGAGCCTCTTGCCGACGATAGTCAAGTCGAGCTGCACCTTCTGTTCATGCTTGTGGAAGATAGTGTAGGTGGTTTTGGTGGGGTTGGGTACTAGGTTATGTCTGTGGAAGTACCGGACAAGGTTAGTTGTATCAGTTTGTGCTTGTTCTTGGAGTTACTCTTTATTCTTAGCAGCAATGATGAGTGTGGTGTCATCTGCATATGCAAAGACTTTCCCGTGTGTTAGTGAGAGTATCAATATCGTTGATGTAGAATGAAGAGCGTTGTTGAGAGTGTGCTACCTTGCGGGATCCCATGTGTGATCCTGCGTGGGTAGGAACGAGCATATTGGGTAAATACGGTTTGGTATCGTTTTGTTAGGTATGATTTGAAAAAGGTAGTGGTGTTATCGCTAAAATTTATATTATTTCGTAGTTTATGGATGAGTGTTTCATGATCGATGGTGTCATAAGCTTTCGATAAGTCGATAAACAGAGCAAGCACATACCGTCCTGGGCCTTTGAGGTTTTGGATGTGATTTAAGATGGTTTGTGTGGTGATTGTTGTGTTTGAGTGAGGTCGGAAAGCATATTGAGTTCGGGAGGATGTCGTACCTGGTAAGGTGGGCCACCAGTTGCTTGTTGAGTATAGTGTCAAAGACCTTAGCGATAATCGACAGTAGCGAGATAGGTCTGTAGTTCTCAGGCAGCGTTCTATCTTTAGCTTTATATATTTCTATAACTTTAGTTATTTTTAGTGCATCCGGGTATGGTTACGTTCTATAGCTTACTACTACTACCACTACTACTACTACTACTACTACTACTACTACTACTACTACTACTACTACTACTACTACTACTACTACTACTACTACTACTACTACTACTACTACTACTACTACTAGTACTACTACTACCACCACCGCCACTACTACTACTACTACTACTACTACTACTACTACTACTACTACTACTACTACTACTACTACTACTACTACTACTACTACTACTACTACTACTACTACTACTACTACTACTAGGCTGGGCTAGGCTAGGCTAGTAGAGGTAACTGTTTTTCCTTATTCAGCCACTACTACCACTACTACTACTACTACTACTACTACTACTACTACTACTACTACTACTACTACTACTACTATACTACTACTACTATACTACTACTACTACTACTACTACTACTACTACTACTACTACTACTACTACTACTACTACTACTACTACTACTACTACTACCTACTACTACTACTACTTGTACTACTACTACTACTACTACTACTACTACTACTACTACTACTACTACTACTACTACTACTACTACTACTACTACTACTACTACTACTACCACCACCACTACTACTACTACCACTACCACTA
>WBZZ01006257.1:0-2500 GCA_019918135.1 Paulinella micropora
GGTCAGCCACATTGAGGCGATGGAGATGGCGAGTGGAGTCCGATATGACCGCACAGGTCTACGGTACAGTCCACAAGGCCCGGATCACGGGATATGTTGTGAGCTACATACCCAGGAGGACGCTGAGTGGTCCTATGAGGTATATGAGAATGCGAAGGCGAACATAAGCGAGGAAGAGGAGACGCAGGAAGTTTATGCGGAGCCTCCTCAAGAGCGGAGAAGTGACCTAGACGATGACCCGGAAAGAATCGGGGTACGGCTAGAAGATGGTACTATCCATATAGCCTCGCCTACCGCATGGAGGCAACAACAGGCTCAAGATCCGGAGTTTAAAGAACTGATACAGTTATATCAGAACCCGGATGAGCTACGGATGACGAAAGCGATCAAAGATCAGATGAAGGAGATGGGATGGAGAGATGGTCTACTGTGGTACAAGGGCCTTCACGGTCGCTATGCGTCACAGCCGGACAAATGGACCCTTTGGGTACCGGAGAGTCTGAGACGATTTATATTTGTCGCAGCCACAATTGCACACTTTTGGCGCATCCGGGTCGACAACGAACTCATATGTTCGTAGCGAGGCGATTCTGGTGGAAGAAGATGAAGGAGGAGATAGATCAGGCGGTGGATGCATGCATCCCGTGCAAGATAAACAAAACACCACTGAAGGCAAATTTCGGCCTGATTGGCGAATTTCCTCTTCATGCGGGGTTGTTTGAGTTTATACACATTGATCATGTGGGACCTTTCCCAGAATCGAAGGATGGTTACAAATACCTCCTTACGGCTATTGACAGAGCCACCAACTATGTGTGGATCATCCCTGTCAAAGACGTTACCGGCAAGACGACGGCCGAGGCGCTGATCGATAGGATCATCTCACAGATCGGAGTACCAAGAAAGATATGTTCTGATCGAGGCTCGGACTTTAATAACGAGGTCATCGACAAACTATCTAAGTATTACGGGATGAAATGGCAATATGTTACTGCCTATAACCCGCGAGCAAATGGGAAAATCGAGCGGGTACACAGACCCCTCAAAGCCTCGCTAAAGATGTATTGCACGAAGAAGGAGAATCAAAGAGCATGGGTCGAGGCAGCACCATCATTTGCGTTTGCAATGAACTATCTACCCTCTACGGCGTTAGGAGGCTCGAAGAGCTCAATCTCACCATATCAGTTAGAATATGGGCGTGAGCCTGATATCCCGACTTCGCTCCTTCACCCAAAAGACACTTGGGCGGATGCGGATGAGTTGTTTGGGATGAGACTTAGAGTGAAGATGGAGGCGGAACAAATATTCAGGGCGCATAGAGAGGCGGAGCGCCGAAAGACTGATGCTGAAGGGGTGCGACAAGCGCACTTGGATCAGATCAAGTTCCAGGTCGGGGATATTGTACTATTGTACCATCCTCAAGTCCCGAAGGGAGTCAGCTCTAAGCTGTTCACTCACTGGAAAGGACCTTATCAGATTATGGAACAGACGGGACCTCTGAATTACAAGATCAGGGGTACAGGGAAGGTGCGAATTGTGAATGTAAGAAGGCTGATTAAGTATGATCCCTTCTTACTGGAAGATGAATCCGTTGAGGAGGCGTTACAACGGATGAAGGATGATTTCAAAGAGGTGCCGCCCATCCACAAGGAGGCTGGCATAGACCAAGACGATGCTTATCGGGCACCGATAGCTGAGAAGGAGGAGAGTGAGGTGGACAGCAAGGAGAAGACTGACCGCATAAGCGCGGTGGGGACTCAGTCCAAGTCTCCGCGAGAGCATAGCGGAAAGAAGGAGAAGATCACAGAGGCGCAGCTAAGGAGAGCGCGGAATGATCTTATCAACGATCAACCGAGGAAGGCGATGAGGTCGATGAGATCAAAGGACGTCCACCAGGAGGAGGAGGGGACGGACACTGACCCAAACGCGGGCAACGTTGAGATTGTCCATGAGCGATGGAAGGAAGGCGATGCGATAGCAACCATCGCATGGGTGAAAAATGTTTTCTATCTGATGAGACCAGCGGAACAACATGTCGCTGATGACACTCTCTCAGACTTATACTTGATGCGGGTCGTGGCGGTCCCACGACAGATGCGTGTCACACTGACACTCAAAATATCATCAGCCGCAAAGATAGTACAACCGATACTCCAGTTCTGGAGAAGTATGGACCCGGTTGAGGTTCCAAAGGCAAGACATTATCTGCCAGTATATAAAGACGCAAAAAGTCTCGAGACATGGGATGATACAATTACTCCCAGAGACAAGGATTACACTGCGTGGACCATTCAGACACTGCCAAGAGGAGTGCTTGATGTCTCTTTTGAATTATCGTTGGGCGGAATCTCTAATAAGATCTGGGACATTCTCGAACAGTCAAAGTTCGATCTGACTTTTGTTGGTGGTCCTCCACCAGGCAAAGAAATCCGCGCCAGACGACGAAGGCAGTGACAAAGAAACTATTTTTCTTTATGCGTCTCAAATAAACTGATTGATT
>WBZZ01006257.1:17500-27681 GCA_019918135.1 Paulinella micropora
CTTGTAAATTTTGAACTCCTTCCCCTCAATTTTTTTTCGGCAGTATGTCAAGAACAAACGTACTATTAATAAAAAAAAATACAAGCAACGTGGTGCTGTAGTACGATTCCCCCTTTGATCTCCTTCTTATTCTTATCATTATCATTATTATTATTATTATTATTCACAGGGAGATCGTAAGTACATTGTCTTTTTTAATGACATCCCCTTGTATAAGGCGGATATCCTATGATATAGTATTAGGGGGCCAGTCCTAATAGCTATATCCGAAGTCGAGGTGTATGTACCCGACCCTGCGATATACCGACACAAGTAGAGATTGACCGTGCTCAGGTACGACAGTATATAATCTATCGTAAAAAATAATTTAATGAAAGTTTCAGAGAACATTTCATTTTCGAGAACATCATCCCAGGACTTGGAAAGGGTCATACCCGGGAACACCATCGCTCAATACACTAGCGATCCCCGTATACGGTGTAGTATCATCGTCGATCGACCTTTCGCACTCGTATGTTGCGATCAAATGCCAAGTTATATCACTGAGTCTTTTTAATATTCATATTGATAACTGATGATGCATGATCAAATCATGATACGCCGTGGGCAATCAATCAGTTTATTTGAGACGCATAAAGAAAAATAGTTTCTTTGTCACTGCCTTCGTCGTCTGGCGCGGATTTCTTTGCCTGGTGGAGGACCACCAACAAAAGTCAGATCGAACTTTGACTGTTCGAGAATGTCCCAGATCTTATTAGGGATTCCGCCCAACGATAATTCAAAAGGGACATCAAGCACTCCTCTTGGCAGTGTCTGAATGGTCCACGCAGTGTAATCCTTGTCTCTGGGAGTAATTGTATCATCCCATGTCTCGAGACTTTTTGCGTCTTTATATACTGGCAGATAATGTCTTGCCTTTGGAACCTCAACCGGGTCCATACTTCTCCAGAACTGGAGTATCGGTTGTACTATCTTTGCGGCTGATGATATTTTGAGTGTCAGTGTGACACGCATCTGTCGTGGGACCGCCACGACCCGCATCAAGTATAAGTCTGAGAGAGTGTCATCAGCGACATGTTGTTCCGCTGGTCTCATCAGATAGAAAACATTTTTCACCCATGCGATGGTTGCTATCGCATCGCCTTCCTTCCATCGCTCATGGACAATCTCAACGTTGCCCGCGTTGGGTCAGTGTCCGTCCCCTCCTCCTCCTGGTGGACGTCCTTTGATCTCATCGACCTCATCGCCTTCCTCGGTTGGTCGTTGATAAGATCATTCCGCGCTCTCCTTAGCTGCGCCTCTGTGATCTTCTCCTTCTTTCCGCTATGCTCTCGCGGAGACTTGGACTGAGTCCCCACCGCGCTTATGCGGTCAGTCTTCTCCTTGCTGTCCACCTCACTCTCCTCCTTCTCAGCTATCGGTGCCCGATAAGCATCGTCTTGGTCCATGCCAGCCTCCTTGTGGATGGGCGGCACCTCTTTGAAATCATCCTTCATCCGTTGTAACGCCTCCTCAACGGATTCATCTTCCAGTAAGAAGGGATCATACTTAATCAGCCTTCTTACATTCACAATTTGCACCTTCCCTGTACCCCTGATCTTGTAATTCAGAGGTCCCGTCTGTCCATAATCTGATAAGGTCCTTTCCAGTGAGTGAACAGCTTAGAGCTGACTCCCTTCGGGACTTGAGGATGGTACAATAGTACAATATCCCCGACCTGGAACTTGATCTGATCCAAGTGCGCTTGTCGCACCCCTTCAGCATCAGTCTTTCGGCGCTCCGCCTCTCTATGCGCCCTGACTATTTGTTCCGCCTCCATCTTCACTCTAAGTCTCATCCCAAACAACTCATCCGCATCCACCCAAGTGTCTTTTGGGTGAAGGAGCGAAGTCGTGATATCAGGCTCACGCCCATATACTAACTGATATGGCGAGATTGAGCTCTTCGAGCCTCCTAACGCCGTAGAGGGTAGACAGTTCATTGCAAACGCAAATGATGGTGCTGCCTCGACCCATGCTCTTTGGTTCTCCTTCTTCGTGCAATACATCTTTAGCGAGGCTTTGAGGGGTCTGTGTACCCGCTCGATTTTCCCATTTGCTCGCGGGTTATAGGCAGTAACATATTGCCATTTCATCCGTAATACTTAGATAGTTTGTCGATGACCTCGTTATTAAAGTCCGAGCCTCGATCGGAACATATCTTTCTTGGTACTCCGATCTGTGAGATGATCCTATCGATCAGCGCCTCGGCCGTCGTCTTGCCGGTAACGTCTTTTGACAGGGATGATCCACACATAGTTGGTGGCTCTGTCAATAGCCGTAAGGAGGTATTTGTAACCATCCTTCGATTCTGGGAAAGGTCCCACATGATCAATGTGTATAAACTCAAACAACCCCGCATGAAGAGGAAATTCGCCAATCAGGCCGAAATTTGCCTTCAGTGGTGTTTTGTTTATCTTGCACGGGATGCATGCATCCACCGCCTGATCTATCTCCTCCTTCATCTTCTTCCACCAGAATCGCCTCGCTACGAACATGTGAGTTCGTTGTCGACCCGGATGCGCCAAAAGTGGGCAATTGTGGGCTGCGACAAATATAAATCGTCTCAGACTTTCCGGTACCCAAAGGGTCCATTTGTCCGGCTGTGACGCATAGCGACCGTGAAGGCCCTTGTACCACAGTAGACCATCTCTCCATCCCATCTCCTTCATCTGATCTTTGATCGCTTTCGTCATCCGTAGCTCATCCGGGTTCTGATATAACTGTATCAGTTCTTTAAACTCCGGATCTTGAGCCTGTTGTTGCCTCCATGCGGTAGGCGAGGCTATATGGATAGTACCATCTTCTAGCCGTACCCCGATTCTTTCCGGGTCATCGTCTAGGTCACTTCTCCGCTCTTGAGGAGGCTCCGCATAAACTTCCTGCGTCTCCTCTTCCTCTCTTATGTTCGCCTTCGCATTCTCATATACCTCATAGGACCACTCAGCGTCCTCCTGGGTATGTAGCTCACAACATATCCCGTGATCCGGGCCTTGTGGACTGTACCGTAGACCTGTGCGGTCATATCGGACTCCACTCGCCATCTCCATCGCCTCAATGTGGCTGACCTCATACACCTTGTCAGTGGACAAGTCTTCCATCTCCACCGTGGACACCAACGCCGATACTTCTGAGTTAAACTCTAGCCTAGAGAGGCTATCAGCGACCACATTTCGCTTTCCCGGTAGATGGACCATTGTAAAATCGAAACAAGACAAGAACGCTTGCCACCGCGCCAGCCGTCCCGTCTGTTCATGATTCATCAACCATAACAGGTTATGATGATCAGTTCTGACAGTAAATTGAGGTCCTCCCCACAAATACTCTCTGAGCCTCTTGAGGGCCCATACTACCGCCAACGCCTCTCTTTGCCTTGTGCAATAGTTTCTCTCCGCCGCACACAACTTCCTACTAATAAACATGATTGGGCGTAATTTCTTCTCCTCATCCTCTTGTTGTAATACAGCCCCAATCGCAAACTTAGATGCGTCTGTATCGACTACGAATTGTTTCGTAAAGTCGGGCATCGTTAGCACCAGTCCTCCGTCTTTCGGGTCTTTGTAAATGAGATCTTTGAGCGCATGAAACGCTTGCAAAGCCTCTTCGTCCCACTTCTCAAAGTCTCCAAAATCTATCATTTTCTCCACTTTAGCCCGTGTTGCACCCCAATCGGGTATAAACTGGCTATAGTATTGCGCCATCGCAAGGAATGAGTGCATTTCAGTGCGGTTCTTCGGTATCGGTCGATTCATAATCTCCTCCCTCTTCTCTTTGGATATCGAGACTCGATTATGGGAGATCTCGTACCCTAAGTATGTCACACTCGTCTTGGCAAGTTGACACTTCTTTAGATTGCACTTCAGGCCAAAAGCTCCGATGCGCCTGAATATATCGGACAAATGATCCATATGCTTCTCCATTGTGTTAGAGTATACGATAATGTCATCGATATAGCAAAATGCATATTCTCCCGCCTTCTGTCCCCGCCTTCTCATAAAGCCACCGTCAGACAAATCATCGTACTGACTGCTCAACATCTTCTGCATCGCCTTCTGGAAAAGTCCTGGGGCTTGCTTGAGGCCCATCGGAAGCACTTTCCATTGATATATTTCCATACCCACCACAAACGCCGTCAGCCATCTGGACTTTTCCTCCAGTGGTATCTGCCAGAAGCCATTCTTAAGGTCAATGACCGAATAGAATTTTGCATTCCGCAGTACTCTCCTTCCTTCTTCTAATGTCGGGAGAGGATTTCTCTCTTCCTCCAGCACCTTGTTAACACGAGCATAGTTAACTGTCAGGCGCCATTCTCCTCCTGGCTTCGGCACTATTCTCGGTTGTGAGACTATTGAGGATGTTGATCTCTCAATAAAGTCCTCATTGAGCAGCTGTCTTGCTAGCTCCTCCGCTATCTTCGCCTCATGTATACTCAAATTCGCCCTTCGTGGTGCCGGTGACGGCTCCGCACCCGGTATTTTGTAAATAACCGCAGTGAAATCTTCAGGCTTGACACCACCTGCATGTGGAGGGTCAAAAATTTCCTTGTTCGCCTCTAATTTGGCTTTTAAAAGCTCCTTCTCCTTCTCCGTGCCTACTCCTTCTTCCAATATTTTCCGCGCCGCCTCTTGATAATCTTCATCAGACATCTGCTTATGTTGCTTGAGGGGTTCTCTGTCCTCCTCCAAGCCTAAGTCCTCTTCCGAGACATCATCTAGGCCCGTCTTTTCATACGTGACCGTGTCTGGCTCATCATCTTTACCGAGCTCCACCAGCATGTCAATGAGTCTCGCGTATTGCAAAGGAGCTTTACGGGTGTAAAAACCATCAAAGCATGTGAATGCTTGCGGTATCAATTTCAACTTGTCGAGGTCTCTGAGCTTCCGCTTGTATGCACTGCTCTGCTCACGAGTTCCCATACGACAAGCCACCACTAGCTGTTGCTTGCGAGAGGGTACCGGTATAGGATGATCAATAAGCCGGTCCCTTATTTCCTGCGCCCATATCGCCTTCTCATTATATGGCAGGATAATAGTATACGGCTTATTATTTTCGAATAAAGTCCGTAAGCATTTCTTCACTTCAGACAGTGAACGGGGCCACGTGGGCTCGTCACCCCAGAAATCAGTAATAAAACTTTTAATAGTTTCTGGTGGAGTATCCGGGATTCGCCCCGTTCTCCTTGGTACAAACGCCTCCCTTTTTTCTTCTCCTACTTTCGCATGGAAACAGTATCCGTTAGTAATATGGACATCTGTTTCTACTCCTTCCGCGAATCTCGCCAACGACGGGCTTCTTTGTGCGACACATATAATCTCCTCCTTTCGCTTCTCGATTAAGTCATCAATAGACTTTTTGTCCCAATGGCATGTCGGAACTGTGACAGTGCACACTTGGGATTCCCAATTGTCGGTCCAGGACAGTTCATCCGGTCTTACGACATGGGGGTGAACGTACACCTCAAGTGCCTCATGTGCGATGGCCATCTTTTTGTGATCCGTCGCTAGACTCAGCTCATAAGCCTCATAAGAGTCAGTAGCGTTGAAGGGATCAATATCGTTCTCTTCTCCTCTTTTTACTCCATATATCACTCGCCGTGCGGCGCAATCAATCACAGCCCCCATCGTAGCCAATTGGTCATACGATAGTAATATTGACCCGTGGTAACCGGGGACGACATAGAGGTCCATACGGTATACTCGTGCGGATTTCAATTTAAAGGTCAGTGTGATGATTCCCGTGATATCCGTCCGGCTGCTCACTCCTTTGAGAGTGCCCGTTGACTTTTTCATATTTCCGTCCACCCAGTCCCGGTATCGATTTAAAAACTTCCTGCCGACAATATTAATATTCGCCATCGTATCATTACCAACTTTTAATATTGTCTTCAATGTTTCACAATAAAGTTCCGTATAACACAGAGCATCGGGCCTGTGTATATTGGCTGCGAGAACAAGAACTTTACGTTCCAAATTTTGGAGTCTTGTCTCTAAGTTTTTCAACTCCTCCTTCTCTCCTCCTGCTTCACCTCATTAACATTTTTATTATTCTGCGGTACTGGTGCGTTTACTATTTGAGCGACATTGTCTTGTGGTACTTGAGTACACACATTGTCTTTTTGCTCGCCACCCGCCGCGACCGTAGACATTGAGTCTGTTCGTGGTTGTTTGCTTGGCCGAGGCGATACGTCTGCCATTGGCCTCCTCGCCTCCATCGCAAGTCTCGCCTTCCTATTTGCATCAGTTGTCATTGGTAACCGTGCTGTATGAATGGGTATGAGACTACCTTGGGGCTGCAGTCTCTGTGTACCCACATCTTTGTTTTCACATAGAGGAAGCGTTGGCCCAGTCTGCACAACAGCATTAGAAAGCACTGTGACTTTAGGGTTAAACTTCACAGTCTTCTCCTTCCTCTCTTCTTCCCCCTCCAGTCATTCCACCACCTCGAAACGATTACCTTGAGTAGTGTCCGGGTAGGATGACGTATCGGTCTCCGAGGCAGTGTTGTAGGCCTGAGCTCGACCGAAATTTGGGTTGGAGCTTGCCCACGAGCCTCCTCCTCCTCTGGGTGGGGGGGCTGGAGCTCGAACAGCTCTCCCTCCATAAGGGGTATATCCCCGACCTCCTCCTCTTCCTCTCTGAGGGGTTCCCTCCACCTCGAGGCTCCTCTCCATGTTCCTCGTCCTCGTCCTCCTCTCCTCCTCCTCCTCCTCCTCCTCGTCCTCCTGCTCCTGCTCCTCCTTCTCGTCCTCTTTGAGAGGCCTTTAAGTTCTTTTGTCTCTCCCTTTCCTCCTTCTTCTCCTTCATCCTCTTCATGTAGGTAATGATTGCCTCTCGTAACTCCTCATCATCACACATATTGGCATACCAACCTTCGTTCACAGCGGCAATCTGAAGCATATTGAAAAGGCCCGGTTCCTTGCCTTCCATCCTGCTCAGAAAATTTGCCCTTGCTGTTGGGTTCTGCCTATCATGATTGAAAGAGCAGTCTCTGTTTTCCATCTGTGCCTTACACTGCAAGCCCGCGAACCACCTCCAACATGCGGTCTTCAGGTCTGGCTCTCTCTGTCTCTTCCAACCGGCAACTCTGTTTGTGTACGTGGCTTGTGCGCCAACAGGTACACCGCCTGCCTGTGCCGTATGTGCCTCCGTGAGCGAGTCCATGTTTGAGCATGCACTCATCACTTCTTGAAACAGTGCTGACGGAGCAACGCTTTGAACCGTATTTTCGAACACGTGTGTCTCGAGGAAGTTCTTGGACTTCACTGAGCTAAACGTCGAGCATTGTTGTATGAGCTGAGTAAGCTTACTCGGGTTAACTGTGTGTCAACGCCGAAAAGAAATAGAGGATGATCGACTTGCGGCCATAGAATAGCCCATAGGAGGAAACTACCTCCGTAAGGGTCGCCGCCAAGCCAACAGCACTCCTCAAACTCATCGCCACTGTCTCAAAGATTTCAAATCCTATGAGAGTACCAGTGCAGAGATGCTGGTATCCATGAGATTGAAAATATGAAATGAGTGTGGCCACCGCCAGTCCACACTGAGCGTCTAGGCCTGTTGCATTGTTTCTCTTAATCTCCTCCTTGTTTCTCAAAAACTTGTACTGTGTCAGATCAAATCCCTCCGAGACTAGAGATTGGTCAAAAACAGTAACAAGGGCCTCGTATTCCTGCGTTTCGTCGCAAGGAAAAGCCTTCATGCAGGCATTGATCTCTTTGAGCTTGCTCAAAAGCGAAGCATCAGAGTCTTTGTCTGAGCTCGTCTTGGCATATAGCATGAGACTTGCCACTCCTCCTTTCTTCCCCTTGAAGGCATTTATGATGTTCTGTCTGTCCTTCTTCTCCGTGTTTGTGACCACCACCGTAGTTGAGCCCGAGGGTGCAGGGGCTGGTGGGGCAGGAGCTGGTGGGGTCAAATATGTCGGAGGGTGTGTCTTTGCACCACTCACTTTTGCTTTCATTCTTTCCAGTCTCATCGTCTTCTCGAACTCCTCATTCTCTTTCGCCTTCTTCTTCTCAGATATTACCAGCTTTTGAGCATGAGTGATAAAGGCCACCAATTCAGAAGCAGATCTGAGAAAATTATATTTCTCCACATATTGGTCAACACCTGCTTTGTTGGCGACCGGTGGTGCGTTACTAAGTGATTTAAGGACAGAGTGATCCTTGGTAGGAATCCATCTCTTCCATGCCTCCTTGTGCAGTAACGCACCCATCAACAGTCTGATCTTGGTCAGAACTCTGTCGGTCTTCTCTAACTCATCAATCACAGGATGAGTTTCTCCTGCTGCCTTAATGCTTTTTTCCATCTCTGCCTTCCCCTCCTCCAAGGCCTTTATTTCCATTGTAAAAAAATGAAATATACCACTCGAGTTTTTTGAACCCAGATTGGTCTTCATTTTTGTTACATCGACTGCCTCCTGACCAGTCGCGAGGAATCTGGCCGTTGCTCTTGGGTTTGTGTACTGGAGGTAACCCTCACATCGTGGGCCGTATGTACGTTCCCAAATCAGGGTTTGAGTGTACACCCCAAAGATAGCATCGAGTAATTCAAGGTGGGTGTGTGTGTCCCCAAACTTGATATGCTGTATCTTCTTTCTCTCTTCTGGATCAGAGACCAGTTTGCCGAGGAGCTGTGCTGTGTTTGATAATAGGATATAGACATCCTTTTTAGCACGACTTTTCTCTCTTCTTTGATCCTGAGGGATCCACACATAGGTATCCTTCTCTACCCCCATCTTGTTATCAAACTCTTTTTAGTGAGGTCATAGTGGTCTTGCACCCACTGTTGTTCCTCCACTGTGATCTCCTCTCCATCACTATGAATCAAGTCGATCATTTTTCGTCCTCCTCCTCCCGTGTAGGCAGGTGGTAAGGGATTACCATATGCTCCTCCTCCTCCCGTCTCTTCTTGTTCAAATCCTCCTTCATCTTCGTCTCCTCCATATCTTCCTTCATCATCCCAGCCCTCTTCTACTCCTCCTCCTACTCCTTCATCTCCTCCTCCTTCATTCAATCCTCCTCCTCCTCCTTCATTCAATCCTCTTCCTCCTCCTCCTCCTCCTGCTTCTTCTTCTTCTCTTCTTTGATCTGCCTCCGAGAATTCACTCACTTCGGCGGTCTCTGTCGACATGATGTCGTAGTAGTGATCAACAGGAGGACAGTGTCAGCTCCTATGTTTGGTTTTTGTTCGTTTGTGTTCTGCTTCCTCCTTCAGTCGATTGACTAGTGAAGAGAGACTAATAGAGAGGGTAGGATAAGATTCCCTGTCCTCTATGAAACACTGTTTGTATGTTTGTTTTTGTTTGAGAAAAATAGTCTTTGAGACTTTCTCCGATTTCTTGTTCTCCTTACTCAGATTACTTTCTCCTCCTTCTTTTCTATATTGTATCTAGTATGAGGCACTTGGACCTACACACAGATAGTAATAGAGAAGCTAGAAAAGCTCTCCTTGAGAAGTCGACAGTCGGTCGGATAGGTTCTCAGACCTACCTTTAGAAAACGATCAGAGATTTGCAAAAATACTCTGACGTATGTGTGAGATAATGCAGATAAATACACAAACTAGAAGGGTAGAGTGTTGTGCTCCTGTCCCTATGCTTGTTTGTGTTTTGTGTGTGTTCCTTCACTCTTCTGTCCACCTCCTTCTTCTTGGTCTCTGTGTAAGAACAGCAAGAACGACAGAGAGTTTGTATCTGATGTCTCCTTGTGAGCACACAGATACTGATTGGGCTAGAGGGTACGAGACACCTGCTTGAGACCAATCAAATTATTTGTTTTGTGAAAGAGTTATGAGGGAGCTGTGTTGGAGTATTTGTTTTCGTCTGACGTCCCCGTGTGAGACAGGTCAGTGAAAATTCACTCTGTTGCCTGTGTGGCAAAGCAGAAAGAAATCACCCTAGTGATGTGGACTCCAAATGTAATGCCCCCAACGATAGCTCGTAAAAAGTCGGTAATACAACCAAACACAGTCCTCAAGAATGAGAATGATGTCTCGTTGTATTAGCTCAGTGAAGCCAAAAAGGAAAACGGCAACAGACCAGGAATAAAATGGCATCAGGTCCAATCCGGACAAATAATACTGAAAAACAAGCTGGTGCACCTGTCACCAGGAAAAGGTATTTTTTACCGGCTATCCGGGGGTG
>WBZZ01006258.1:0-5000 GCA_019918135.1 Paulinella micropora
ACCCCCAACCCCCCGTTTCAACTTCGTTGAAACCCGCCCCCCTTCCCCCCTATGGTCATTTGTATATATAAGGGTTGTCTATCCGCAAAGTATGAAAAAAGCCGTTAGAATGTGTAAAACCTTCAACGGATACAACGAAAAAAGTGTCCAACCCTTATGAAAACTATCAAATGTTTTCTAAAAATCAACAAACTAAGCACATTTAGAAAGAATTAAGACATATTAAGCACATAGTCCATATAAACTTTGTTTATATATATTTTTATGTAGTAAAAATATGGACTATGTGCTTAATATGTCTTAATTCTTTCTAAATGTGCTTAGTTTGTTGATTTTTAGAAAACATTTGATAGTTTTCATAAGGGTCGGACACTTTTTTCGTTGTATCCGTTGAAGGTTTTACACATTCTAACGGCTTTTTTCATACATTGCGGATAGACAACCCTTATATATACAAATGACCATATATATATATATATATAAATATATATATATATATATATATATATATATTTATATATATATACATATATGATCATTTATGTATTCGCGACTTGTCCAACCGCAAAGTATTAAACAAGCCTTAAAAACATAAAAAACCAACATTTGATATACAGAAACCATGCATAGAAAACAAAAAAATGTCAAATGTTACATATATATAGAGAGAGAGAGAGTAATATACACCACTAATGTTGTGTTTTTCTTCTTCATACACGCACAGCACATTCTACAGACGCTTTGGTGCACAAGGCATATGCATACAATCACAGACACAAGCAGGTGCGCGCGGCCCATTGAGGAGCAAAGAAACGAGCAAATAATCAAACAACAAGGGGTTATGTGCGTGTTTTTTTTTGTTTTTTTTAAGGGGGGGGGGGGGGGAAGCAGTATAATAAGAACGATTACTAAAACAAGTGGGATGACCAGACGGCACCAGCACTCCGTCTGGCAGATAAACTGCCTCCTCAGGAATAGGACCGATCTCGCCCTCTCCAAACACGGACAATGCATCCCCTAACTTCGCATCGGCTTCGGGATCTGCCATAAATCTGAGAAAAACCGACAGAAACATACACACGCGGAGAGAAAGAGAGAGAGAGAGAGAGAGAGAGAATGCAGAAATATATTGAGAGAAGAGAGGTGCAAAGCGGAAGTGAAAGCCAGAGAGTGCTAAAAAGAATAAGGCAGACAGATAGACACAGAAGCAGAGAGAGAAAAAGTCAGATTGGAAGGGGCAGGATGTTGGTGGGTGGGTGGAGGGGGGAGGATGTTTGCACAATCAGCGAAACTAGAACCGACTTACGAAACAACTGTGTAAAGCCGGATTGTAAAGTAGTGTACAAAAAAAGCAGCCTAGGCAAGGCGGTGATGGATAAAAAACATACAAGCTCTTGGGATGCCCCAGCGCGACCTCACAGAGCAGGAGCAGCGCCACCAGATTTTCTTTGTCACAGGAACCAGCGGACGGAGTCACCATGTAACATAACTTTCATGCTTCACACGCTTTCGGGCGCAGGTGATGGCTGTGCAATTTATGCAGGACAATCTTACTTGAAAGCATCGCAGTAGCTGGCAGCCTTGGACACCTGCGAAATCACATCTAGGTTACTATGTCATCAAGAAAACGAATAGGGAGAACCATATCTGCGAAATACAATCCTTTTCCAAACATGTCCCCGGGCCCTAGTAAAAGCATAGCCCCAAAAATGGAACGTAGCAAAGATGCCAGGAAGGATTTTGCATTTTATTTTCTTTGCTCTTACCCGTCACCGGACCCTCTGGGATGCGGAGGCCCTGACAATAAAAATCGCAGAAGGAATTAAGAGGCCAGAGAAGAGAAAAAAGGCACTTGCCTGTGAGACGATGCCGATAAAGTTGGTCAAGGGCGAACCATGCCAAAGCAGCTACAAACAAACAAGCAACCTTTTTAAGTACAGGGCGAACGAGAGAGGGATGTAGATGCATATCTTAATCAATGGGCTGCGATGTGGGAGTACCTGCCGATTGGGAGTGCTTTCGTAGGTTTGGAAAGCGAGTCGGTCAGCCTTCCAGAAAAAAAGACACAAAAATACATGCTATCGTTGGAGAAAAGAATGTATTCATTCACATGATATACATACACTTCAGCGCACATATGACACATGAAGACGTTTTGAGGCACTCGGGCGAAGGTACAAAATTATGTTTTACAGCTTGTAGGCAGGTCTCACATCTCTGTCGTCGCAGTACATACACAGTGTGTATTCAAGTTTCAATTTCTCTCTTGTCAAAGTGAATGCGTGATGCGGCAGCGACGAAATATATCCAAGCAAAAAAACCCAGAAATACGTCCATGCATTATTAACATGTGTTCTTGTATTAAATACAGCATATGTGTGAAAATATGTGTTCATGTTTGTCAAAAGCGGTGCATGCCTTACCTCTCGGTCAACCGCAAAAAGATCTAGGAGCTCCAATGTGTATTCATTTTGTGTTGGCGCTTGGGTTTGAGCAAGGTACTTAGCAATTACCTATAATTAATAGTATGGCAGATATCGCGTGAGCAACGATAAAAAACAGTATGTGACTACAGGAACTTGCCATTCGTTTTCTGCCTGATCTACGGCGCGGATCTGGCACTCTAGGGCTGCATAGTGTGCGTCGATGGGATGCTCTGGCTCTGCATTTTCTGACCGCTCTGCCTGGAACCACAAAAGACATCGACAAGACAACAAGGTGCACTTCCAGCTCAAGGAAGCGTCGCCTTGTCAAGAACAACGTGGAAGTAGGAGAAGCAATCTTCAATACACTAAGAGAATTACAGCAATGATTTTCACCTTCAGCACTTAGGTAGCTAGGGAAATCTCGCTCGACTCGATCATTTTCAGGACCTGGTTCTCCCGCAGGAGGGTGCCGGTAGACAGCACTGGTGGCCTGAAAAAAGCCAAAGTTGTGCGAGATCAATGTGTAAAACTCACTCGATAGATCAGTCAGCAAGCCCTTCCTGTTTTGTCAGCGTGCAGGAGAAAGGTTAGCAAAACTCTGAAGACAGACAGAAAGCAACAGGCAAAAATACTGTGGTATGATGGCGTTACACAAAACCAACGAAGGTAATAAAAGACGCCAGAAATTTGAAGAAACCTGTTGGCTGTGAGCTCGGCTTCGATCTTCTTCAAAACCTGTTCGACACCATAGACAACGACGAAAGCTGGTTTAAGTTTTTTTTCAAGGCTCATGGATGCTGCCATTTAGTTTAGCTAGGCACAAAAAAGCGAAAACCGGTCGGAGGGAGGGATGCGAGGGTAAGAGGAGAGAGGCAGCGAAAGAGAGGCGTAGACCTGGTAGCCGCGCTTGATGTTATCCTTGGAAAGCTTGCCCAGAGGCATCTTTTTTTCGTCGTAGCCTACCTACACCCCAACAGCCGCAAAAAAGTTAGTAGGTATATCACGTACGGATATAATCGCGGTGGTTTGGACCTAGGAAGAGGCCAGACAACGAACGATCTGGTTTGGAAGAGGAAAAATGCAATATATAGCACAAAGGACCTCAAGCATCTGCTTGCGCATGTTTACGTCGCACATGAGCCTCACCTGAGAAAACCGACTGATAAGTGCCCAAGAAACAGAAAGATAGTGCCGATTGAAAATGATAACAGGAACCAGGTCAAGAAGAGGATACAAGGCAAAACAGGTGACAGTGGCAGAGACCAGGTCGTGAAGACAGTTCTCTAGCTTGGACTCGGGAAAGCCATCGCCCTCTCCGCCCTGCAGCCGCCACGCCAAGAGATGGCACATATTGTTTGCCTCCTGAAATTTGAGGATTGACATCATCTGGCATCGTCGCCCGTCGTCGCCGTCGTCGCCCAATTTACAGCATAAGGTGTCAGTGCAGCCGGTCACGGGGCACAGGGTACTGTTGGCAGATGGTTTTAAGTGGCGACATTGGGGCAGGTGTAGGTGTCACAGAACAGGTCACAGCACGTCGCGTTTGTGCATCCCGTAGCGTCACAAACGATCCTACTCGGGGAGGGTTTGTCCACCAACGGAGCATCGCAACTGTAGTTGGCGCTGGCACAAGTCTTGGCTACACAGCATCTGGCGTCGCCGCAGCCGCTCACGGGGCACACAATATCGCTGGCAGCTTGGTTTAACTTCAGGTTAGTGTTGGCACAAGTGAAGGTGTCACAAAACAGGTTACAGCACTTCTCGTCAGTGCAAAGCGCATCGTCGTCGCTGTCATGAGATCTATCGTCGCAAATGATCAGTTCCGGGAAGGGTCGGTACACCAACGGAGCAGAACAGTTCAAGCTGTTTGTTGCAGTTGTAGTTGCAAACAATCTCTACGGACCACAACACATGAATATTTTATTACAAGCTGCGACCACCGCAAGATGAACACAATATTCTGTTTACAGGACCTACTAAGAAATTACCGCACGGAGTGGTGGTGGTTTTCGCTTCATGTTTCCTCTGGTCCTTTTGCTCTGTGGCTTCGCTGGTCCTTGTTTCTCCTTGTCCTTTCGCTGTGGGTCCGCTGGTCCTTGTTTCTCCTTGTCATTTTGCTTCTGTGGGCGCGCTGATCTTTGTCACCCCTCGTCCTTTTGCTTCTGTGTAGAACTATGTGCTCCGTATGCTGTGGTATGATCCGATCGTGAGCTTTCTATGACGAGTACTAGTCCAACTGCGCATAGTATCACGGTGAAGTTCAGAAGTATCCAAACCAAAATATTACGACTTGTGAAACACAGAATGGAATTCTATTATATCACCTGCCTTCGGTTCCTTGAATGACATCACACGCATGATTACGTTTGCGTTCCGTAGAGCTAATAGTTCCGCTAATCAGTGGCTGTTCTTCCCTTTCAGGAAGAGCTTCCATCGAAGCTGCCCTTCCAGGAAGAGCTTCCATCGAAGCTGAGAGCTAGACGAGTTCTGACAGTTTAATTTGTGTGATATTCCACAAAACAACTAAATTTCAAAAAAAAAAACAGCTATTTGGACCGGCTCTAAGCATTTGTC
>WBZZ01006258.1:10000-12500 GCA_019918135.1 Paulinella micropora
TCAATAGATGCACGATTTAATAACAACCGGATCACATATTAGATGACAGGATCATCAATAGATGATGGCATCATCAATAGATGACGATTTAATATACAACCGGATCACATATTAGGTGATGACATCATCAAATAGATGATTGCATCGTAAATAGCGTGATTTAATATGTGACTGGATCATTAAATAGATGATGGCATTGTAAATAGTTAGAATCTAAAATGTGACTGGTATCGTCAACGTAAAAGTGTGATTGCATCATCAAAGTGATGGCATCAGCAATATGATGATGGCATCCCATGTAGACCTGATTCCCTTAAATTATCGTGTTTAATCAGTTTTACGATAGAATCAGCATTTTTGTCCCCATAGTGCATCGCTCCTCCAAATGAAAGACTATGGTTTGCTTCTTGTCTTCGTTGAAAGCAGAAACGAGCCACACTCGACCTGTTGGACCTTTAGAGGAACCAAACTTGCTGACCACTCCAGAAAAAGTAGGGAGAATGTTTGTCCCACACTCTGGCACAAGAGCAGGTAGGACAATCAGCTCACAGTCTTGGTCGATCCACCAGTACCGAGCGTCCTTTCCTGACTTAACTTTTTGGTGGTCATTGTCGCAAAGCAGTTTTGGGCTGTTGAGAAAAACAGAGGGTGGTTGAGAAAAAGTTGAAAGGAACTTTTTGCTCTCAAAAAAAAAAATTATCCTGAGCCAAAAACAGTTTTTTTTTTTTTTTTTTTTTTTTTTTTTTTTTTTTTTTTGTTGCTAAATCATAATCGTGGGCAGCGGGATTCCAAATTTGAAGTACGGTTTGGATTGGCTCAAAGAGGCATTTCCGGACTAACAACTTGAAAAATGAGTAGCACAAAACAGTTTTGATGCACTGGTGGCACTGGGTGTCCCTTTTGGATCCGCCCGGATTAGCATTTATGCATAAAAGTCTCACGTTCAACTCAGCCCAAACCGGTTTTTTCTTTTTTTTTTGAAAAAATCAGAGCTGAAAAGGAAATTTGGGACTTTTATGCATAAAAGTCTCATGTTCAAACTAGACTTAGACAGCTTTTGATGACATCTGAAAATGCATGTTTTTCAGATCCTTAAGCGCGATTACATTTCCACACTAGTATAATCGCAAGGGAACAGGGATTGAGGAATGACTAGTGGATGATCCGCTCCAAGATTCCCAGGAGGCAGACTCGCAAGGGAACAGGGAGCTGAAGGCATCGCAAGGCGAGCAGGAATTGTCACATGCAAATTTGCAGAGAAGAGATTCAGCAATGTCTGCGGCAGACGCAAAGGCAGGGGACTGCTCTGTAGAAGGGTCACTGGCGAGGAGTCCCAGAATGTTACCGCGGCCAAGGCGCAGGCGTCGAGGGGAAGCAGAGCTGGACGCAGCTGAAGGTGGAGATGAAACAGACAAAATGGTGTCTATGTTCATGGTGATACCATGTGGTATCCGCTGTTACCACAGTGTATCTATTTTTCAGTAACTGGTTTTCAAAAAAAAATTTCGTTCTAACAGGAGGCGTTGTCATGAAACAAACTACACTCATCCATTGAGAAAGTCTCAAGGAAGCGACCAGTACAATTTATCGATATTTTTTTGTATTGAAGTTATTATTTTTTTTTTATACAAGGGCGAACCCTCCCACCTGCAATTTTTCCACTGGAATGTGCCACAGAATTTTTTTTAACTCCAAGATGGACGTGGTTGACTGGGCTTCTGCCACTGCTTAAATAACTTCTAAATACTTTGGTGAGGAGTGAGTTTGGGAATTCGAAATATAAATAATTATGGTTGTGATGCTTTGAAAATTTTGAAAAAATCTGTTGTCGGAACAGAAATCTAGGTAATCGATTTTAGGAACAAAATTTCCCTTGGGTTTGGTAGATTCAGCAAGAGAGATATGCAATGAGAGATAGAAGATAGCATTCCTGTAGTTAGCAAGCAACAGTGATAAATACTTATATTTGATTAGTCTAGAAAAAAATGAGAGGAGGACAGAACACAAGAAAGAAAAAAGCACTAGAAGTGACTTATGCATGAAAATTACTGAGTTTTTGGAGCGGAGAGATGTGAGATAATACAGTTTATATTTCAGAAACTACAGCTTTTCATTTCACAAAAAATTAACATACAAATAACACAATAAAAAGGAAAGCATAGGAGTGTGAGGACACATATATATTAGCATACTCTGGGAGAACCATGCAACGACATAATCCAGACATGTATTTACAAACATTCTTACATAACACACAAATTTACAGATTTCTTCAGAAATAAACATTTTTGTTGTGTTGCTAGTTTATATGAACATTCATGCATACTGCTCTGTCTATCATTATCATCCATTTTGCCTTGCTTGCTTTATGTGCAGAGAACTTTAGTTACAAAGCCATGAATTTTGAGTGTTTTTCCTGCTTCCTTTATAAGTGTTTTTTTCTTCAGTTTTTGTTGTATTTTATCCATAATATACTTTTTTTCCAGATATTCTTTCATCG
>WBZZ01006258.1:20000-25000 GCA_019918135.1 Paulinella micropora
TATGCATGTATGTATGTATGTATGCATATATGTATGCATGCATGTATGTAATGTATGTATGTAATGTATGTATGTAATGTATGTATGTAATGTATGTATGTAATTTATGTATGTAATTTATGTATGTAATGTATGTATGTAATGTATGTATGTAATGTATGTATGTAATGTATGTATGTAATGTATGTATGTAATGTATGTATGTAATGTATGTATGTAATGTATGTATGTATGTAATGTATGTAATGTATGTATGTAATGTATGTATGTACGTACGTAGGTACGTACGTACGTACGTTATGTGTGTAATGTATGCATGTAATGTATGTATGTAATGTATGTATGTAATGTATGTATGTATGTACGTATGTATGTATGTATGTATGTATGTATTAATTTATGTATTAATGTAATGTAATGTAATGTAATGTAACGTAATGTAATGTAAGTATGTAAGTAAGCAAGTATGTATGTATGTATGTATGTATGTATGTACGTATGTATGCATGTAATGTATGTAATGTGTGTAATGTATGTATGTAATGTATGTAATGTATGTAATGTATGTATGTATGTATGTATGTATGTATGTACGTATGTATGTATGTGTACGTATGTATGTACGTATGTGTGTATGTGTACGTATGTATGTACGTATGTACGTGTGTATGTAGGTATGTAGGTATGTAGGTATGTACGTATTTACGTTCGTATGTACGTATTATGTATGTATGTATGTATGTATGTCTTTATGTCTTTATGTATGTATGTATGTATGTATGCATGTATGTATGTATTTATGTATGTATGTATGTATGTATGTACGTACGTATGTATGCATGTATGCATGTATGCATGTATGCATGTATGTATGTATGTATGTATGGATGGATCGTATGTATGGTAGGTAAACTATATGGCGAAACGTCTCAGGGGCAGCATGGTGCGCACGCCGTTCCAAAAAACCAACGTGCTCAAATGAGGATCGGTATGTATGTGTGTATTTATGCATCCATCCTATCTATCTATCTATCTATCTATCTATCTATCTATCTATCTATCTATCTATCTATCTATCTATCTATCCATCCATCCATCCATCCATCCATCTATCTATCTATCTATCTATCTATCTATCTATCTATCTATCTATCTATCTATCTATATATCTATCTATCTATCTAAAGCTATCGTCCTGCGTAGCTCGTTGCTCTTTTGCGATTTATCGCTCCTGTGCAGTCAAAAATTGGACTAATCTTCCTCTAGTCCGTATCGGTGACTGCATTCCGTCATAGCCGTCCAGTGTTGCATAGCCCGGGCTAGGTTCCTTCGGGGGTTTAGGCCTCATACAATGTCATCATTGTAGCTTGCGCAAGCTTACGGTGCTCAAAACACTTGGACTAACGGCTTCTTTTTATTTCCCTTCTTCCTTATCCTCCCCACTCTCCATTCCTAGATTGCCTTTTTCTTCAGCGTCCTCCTCTTCTTTTTTCCAGAACACAGTCTACCCGTGATTCCCATCCCGGACACATGCACAGTACACAAATTACTGTTTGATGTGAAACTGCGTTCCTTTGCAAGGACTACATTCCTTTTGCGACATCTCATCCATATGTGACCCCGTCGCGGCGATAAAGCGCGGCAACCAAACCTTTCTCCTTTTTCTTCTTGGGCTGACAACCCCACAAAGAGGCTTGCTTCTCCTACGTTAAGCCGTAAGTTACAAAAACTACATGCGAAAACTTACCGACGCACCGCTATTCCCTCCAGAGTGGCCGCCGTCACCCTCCCAGTGCGTGCTCTGCACCGCCTGAACCCCTTGGAGAAGATTTTGCTCATGTTCAACCCCTTGGAGAAAGATCTCTCGGGCCTCCTCGAAAAGAAGAGTCCAAAAGCGCACGTCCATCCGGACTACAAGTCGCAACCCGGCATTATCAACCTGGATTCCACCCACTGTGTTGACGCCGAGACATACTCCCATTTCGTCCATCGGACAAGAAGTGCCCCGAAAGAACCAACCGAAAGAAGAAAACGCCTGGTATTGCCATCAACACCAAGCGAATGGAAAGGCATGGAAGAAGAACTCCAATCCGCACTCCCTCTCATCCTCCCCTCCTCTCTCATCAAACGCTTGTCGTGTGACGAAGCAGTAGCGAAATTTGAAAGATATCTCTACGACTTCATATCACAACGGGTACGTCAAACAAAAACACAAGAACAAACTCATGAGCGCAAAAACCGCCACGTAACCCGGCTCCAAACAGAACTCACGCAAAACCGACAACAAAAACTGGCCCAAAAGAGACATCTGCGAGAACTCAAAAGGGCAGGTTTGATTTCAGCTGCTGTTGCAAAAAGCCTGCAAAAAACTTGGCGAGTATTATTGAAAACCGGTAACCGCCTCCGCCGTCGTCTCAAGGAAGCAACTTTAACCTCCGCTCAACGACAAGCTAATACACGCTTCCGATCTGACCCTCATACGTTTGCCAAAAATCTGTTTCATCCCCCCTCAACCCAAACCACTTGCTCCCTATCCAAAGAAGACTGCGATTCCTACTTTCCCAACCTATACAAAGACGCTAATCGTGAACAAACCTACGTGCCCTTACCTGAGATGATTCGCCCACCTCTACCAACTGTCCCCTTTGACCTCAAACCACCGTCCTTCTTGGAAACCAAAAGATCTGTGCTTGCTAAGCGTAATGGTGCAGCCCCTGGCAGAGATGGTATTAGCTACCTTGTTTGCAAGAGACTTCCCACTGCTTTATTTTTCTTACACAAACTCATTGTCAAGTGTTGGACAACTGATGTTGCTAACAGCTGGGCCCACGCTGCTATCTCCCTCCTTCATAAAGACGGCGATCCACTTCAGGCCTCAAACTATCGTCCGATTGCTCTGACAAACTGCTCGGGTAAGGTATTTTTCTCTCTGTGGTCAAAACGACTGGAGAGTTTTTTTACTGGATAACAAATACTTTGACAGAGCGAAACAAAAAGGTTTTCTCAGTAACGTTGCAGGATGCCCCGAACACATTGCTGCAACAAAGGCTACCATCAGAAATGCAAAAGATCACTATCGCCAACTGGTCATAGCATGGATTGACCTAAAAAACGCTTTTGGAAGCGTAAATCACAACTTGATCCAGTTTGCTCTCTGGTGGTACCACGTGCCCCCTATGTTTGCACGCATAATCTTCTTATTTTACGAACTCTTGGTAGCCACAATCGAAGGGAAAGAATGGTCGTCAGAACCCTTTGTTTTTGCTGTGGGCGTCTTTCAAGGATGCTGCATCTCTCCTCTCCTTTTCAATATAGTTTTCAATTTACTACTTGACCTCCTATCATCCTTGACCAAAAACAACGGATACCACTTCAAACACAAAACTCAACGGATGAAATAATCGTGCACGAAGCTGCGTATGCTGACGACCTCAAACTACACAGCCGATCCACGAAACACTGTCAATCGTCCATCAACATGATAGACAAATTTCTGACATGGACCAGAACAATGGCCGCGAAACCGCCCAAATGCAAAAGCCTTGCTTTCAAATATTGGACTAAAGCCGATGACCGCAAGGGTCTCAAACGATTAATGCCGATATCGTCCCACCTTTCGACCCCGCCCTTACTATTACTGGCAAGCCAATTGACTTCATTGCTGACAAGCCTTTCAAAGACCTCTCATGGATTGTCTACCATGACCTCAGCGAAAACGAACAACGAGCAGAAATCCAAAAGAAGTTTATTCTATCTATGCAAGCCATCGATAGCTGCTCGATCAATGGTTTTATGAAACTTTGGCTCTACCAACATTATGCTGTCCAGTCACTTGCCTGGCCATTTCTCATTTATGACCTCTGCTTATCTTTCGCCAAAACCCTTGAAAAAATTGCGACCCGCTTCCTCAAAAAATGGGCCAATATCTACAAAAGAGCTCTGGTCTTTTGCCTTTACCGCCCACGCTCGAAATTCGGTCTACAGCTCCAGTCCATCGTCTCTTTTTACCAACGACTTCAAATCAACCGTGCTCAAATGCTGAAGTACTGCCCAGATAAACACCTCTCGTCCATCTATGCGATGAACCTGACGAAACACGAAACGTTTCGAACTATCTGGAAACCAGAGCCTCGAACTATCTGGAAACCAGAGCCTGTGCTCGAAAAGCTTGAGGCACAAATTGATTTTGAATTCAAACATCGAGGCCAATCCGATCATCTCGGACTTGGCCATGGTCGCTACCCAAAAGAACATTCCATCACAGACCGCAAAGACAGGATTTTAGAATTAGCTGCTGAGACAATACTTGAGACAACCACAGTGCATGATATGGACAAAGCCATGCAAGGGTGCTTTCTTCGTTTTGAAGACGCATGCCCCTTTGACCTCTCCTGGACTCGCCTCATCGGAACCCGTAATCCCCGTTTAATCTCTTGGGTCATCAACGCAAGCACAAACTCGGTTATTACCCCCGACCTTAGACGTCTGTGGGGAATCATTCCCAACAACAAGTGTGCTCTCTGTTCTGGTCAAGCACATTTATGTCACATCCTCTCCGGTTGCCATGTTGCCCTCAAACAAGGCCGTTATACCTGGCGTCACGACTCTGTGCTCTGCACTATTGAAGCTCCCCTTCAAAAACACATCGAGAGCCATAACAAACGCTCCCCCATAGACCAAAATGAATCAAAGTCTATGTTTGTGAAAGAGGGCGAGCAGAAGCCTAAGGGGCAGTCATTTCATCGTCCATCTCTGCTCGACACCGCAAACGATTGGCAGCTCCAAACCCAATACACCGGTTCTGAGCAAGCCTTTCCTGTCCACATCTGTGTCACTGACCTCCGCCCCGATATCGTTGTCTGGTCATTGTCTACCAAGAAGTGTATACTGATCGAACTCACGTGCCCGGTCGAGGAAAACATCCTTGACGCACGAGCCTACAAGACCAGCCGATACAATGGGCTGCCATCAACTCGAGGACAACGGATGGACCTGCCACC
>WBZZ01006258.1:30000-35000 GCA_019918135.1 Paulinella micropora
TGTAGGCTGTCACGGAGTTTATATATAACTCTTCAAGTAGGCAGATACAACGAACTCTTAATAGAATATTATTATGGCTGCTTTGAGTCCTGACAGTGCATCAGAGATCGTGAGCAGGTGAAATACCAGTAAATAGTATTGAGAGGTCACTTCGTTTTTTTACTTAATTTCAAATTTTTGGCAGGCTTGGATGCAACTTACTATCAAGTGTCGAACGTAGATTGTGATGTCTCAGAGTCAAGTTCTCAAACGGATAGTGTCCGAAGTTTTGTCTTCAAGTTACAGTGAGTCATAAACTGCTAGTGTCGGATCGGTAGACTTGCAATCGAAAATCCCAAATTGATTTCCTGAACCGGGGAAGCCTAGATGAAAATGACTGGGAACTGCAGAAATGACAGTGACAGTCAAACATTGCGTTCTTCAGTTTATTTCCTTGTCCACAGATTTACCGTAAAACGCAGTGTTTCACTGGAAATCGAGGAAAAATGCAATATATGGAAGAAAAAAGCAATGATTAATATTTTCTAAAAAGATCTTTGACTTAATCGTTTGAAATCATTTCTGAACGGAATCGAAAACTAGTTAGTGAAGTCGAAACGTCGTGCAGAGTAGAATCTGATAAACCAGTCAAAAAGAGTGAATTTTCAACGGTAAATGTTTTGGCAGGTTGTTAATGTGCTCAGTCTGATAGCTCCCCCCCCCCCCCCAGATCTAACGGTTGAGTTGAGTTGCGTACAGAATGAGTGATTAACGAACGAAGTATGTTGTCTCACTAAAAAAAATATCAAAAGGAGAAAGCGAGGTTGGTGAATCTCTTAAACCATTGGATAGTACAAGAATGATGCCTCTATACTGGCGCGATGCGGATGATGGTCAGCCAGGGCCGGATATCCATGATTTGCAGCGGGACTGGGACAATTGAGGCGCAGTAGCGAGCAATTATATCAGGAGGCGATATCGAGCAGTAAAGAATTAGTGGCAGGGTATCACATAGCAGAGATGAACAAATGAAGCACCAAGTATGCAGTGCCGATATAACTACTGAGGGGTTCAAGTTCGGTGAGAATAATCGTTGACCTGCATGCACAAGAGGCGATCAAGGACTTACATGGGTACGCCGGTCATGGCGTAATTTTTCTAGGGACGATGACGATTCAAGTGGGAAAAGCGCTGGGCGGCGGGTGAAGCCATTACGATGGGTAAAACCCGCTTGAGAGTGAAAGGGGGGTGGTTACTCCTTGAGCTTTGCTTATTTCGTCTAAAACGATGTCAAGCTTGACTTGGAGTGACGCGAGAAGCGTGCGAAGTAGCGACAAGAGGGTAACTGTAGTTCCATTCCATGCGAAGGCCAAAGAGTAACCACACTAAGTTGTCTTCAAATTGGATTTGGTGACACTCATCCACAGTTTCCTGTGGAAGGGTACGGTGCGGGATGTAATCGACGCGGTCATCCTGCATGAGCACAGAGCAAACGGCTTGCGAAGGGAGAACATAGCCCGCGCGACGGTCACAGAACGGTCAGTCGGCTGTATGACGATAGCCAAGTCCCACGGGGCTTGAGCGTTTCGTGGTGTTAGGCTAGCGCGGATGATGCGGCATGGGAGAGATTTGAGTTTCGTCTCCAAGGCAGTATTTGTGCCTTCGGTGGTAAGCCACAACGTAGAATCTGCTCTGGGCAGCGGAATGGTTGCGAGGAGCCGTATGGTAGCTTCGGCTTCGTCGATAGGGATCGGGACGCCTGAGTTCATGCGGGGAGCACGAAGCAAATCATCCTGGAGGGGTTTGTTTACCACGAGAGGGGTATTTGATCCTGGGTCTCAGTGTCTGTAGATATTTCGGGACCCATCCGACCACATAAAAGCATTCACTGCCAATTACCTAGGTAATTACCCTTGTTGTGGTTAGCTTCCCGGGGAAATTCCGAAATGCAGGGAATTTCCCCGGGAAGCCAACCACATCAAGGGTAATTACCTAGGTAATTGGCTGTGAATGCTTTTATGTGGACGACCATGTGGTAGCGAGTTTGCCATGACCACATGAGTGGCTGGAGACTGGTGACGATGGTGAGCTCAAAATCGCTAGCGTTGAGATAGCAGCGGCACTGTTGAACTCCGTAGATGACACCGTATGCTTCTCGTGTGTAGGTCGTCCAGCGGGTTTCCGTGTCAGTGAACTTGTGCCAGAAATATTGGATGACCGGGGCGTTGCTGTCAGAGCCAGCATGAAGATCGCCGCTAATTCCTATTCGGTTGGCGTCTGTCCGAAGGTAGACATAGCGACGGGACTCATACTTGGCCAGGGCAGGGGGTGTGGTGGCCGTGTGGCCGGGCTCTTTCATGCCTTTCCGCTCTTCCCGATGAAGGTAGGGTTGACCTGTCGGTCGGGCTTGAGTGGATTCGATCAAGTTCGTAGAAGGGGATACAAGGCAGGGGGAGTTGGGGATATGAGCATATGTGGAGTTGGTCATACCCAGAACAGATCGAACTTCAGACACCTTGGGAGAATCAGTCATGAGGGCGATGCTGTCATTGCCAAGTATAGTTTGTTCATGATATTCCGGGCGGTACTCGAGCGCCGATCCATGAGAACCGGAAGAGTCCATGCTTGAGAATATGTAACGTTCAGGTGCAAGTTGGGGACCAGGAGGTCTGGGACTGGAGAGTGAAGGTAGTCATGGGCACGCGGTGGTTATAGACGTTCCGAGTGTCTCGAATGACATCCTTCTCGATTATTATCATCAAGTTCTCCGATTGGGTGACTATAGTTCGTCCATGTACGTTGTGAGGATGCATAGCTCCATGTGCCAGCGTTGAGGACGTTCAGTTGGAGAGGTATTCGCATACTGTCGGAGTCCAGCGCGGGCATGGGACCGCAACTAGTTTGGCATTCGGTTTGCACCGAGGGGACAAAACAGTGTGTTCAAATTTGCGAATGAGGGCCCAGAGTTGGTCTCGTTGAGATCTAGTGAAGCACGGGTTGACTGCCTTTGTAGAAAACCTATGACCTGTCAGCATCGCGTTGTATTCCGCTCGCTTGGATGGGGAGTCGGGGCATGTCTGTGTGGAGTCTTCCCTGGATCTGGAGGAATCCATGCGCTGGGTTGGCGAGTCGCTGTCGGTCGGGAGCGCCAGAAGGTCAGGCGGTCTCAGTTGAGTAGAGTCTGGAGAGAGCTCCAGACTTAGTTGTCAGGCGCGGCTTTGCATATTGTTCAAGCTCTGAGTTAAATCAGTGCCAGACCGAGCGAGCGAGTTAGATTGGCGGCGACTTCGAGGGACGACCGATGAGTGAGCCAGGCGCACGGCGCTTTGACGACCTTCGGGGACGTCCGACCACGGGGCTGGACGTGCGGGAGGATGCCGAGGCTGGGCGTTTTGGTTCCGGTCCTTGCGCATATGGCGTCGCGGTGTCGTCGGCTTTGCCTTGGCCGAGGTTCGGGAGCAATAGTGGCTACAGGAGCAGGCCTGGAGCCAATCACCTGTCGAGTGTGACCCGGATGCTCATGGTCGTGAAGTCGTCGTTTTGGAGATACAGCTCGATGATCGGGAGAGGCAGAATAACTTGGCGACGGGGGAGCCAGGCCGCGTGTCGGGCATTCGGCTGGGCATCCGAATCGGCACCAAACAGGATGAGGGCCCTTACATTGGTAAACTGAGTAGGCAACGATGCATGTTGGGAGATCGTATAGAAGCTCCAGGTTACCAAGGTGAGGCATGAGTGACTTTGAACAACTTGCAAAGCTTATACTGTCACGTCCCAGAGGTTCAAGAAGGTCAGCAAAAATCTTCCATACGAGTCGTTTCTCCTTGAGAGGGAGAACTCCGTTGATGGCGGCCGAACTGTTGTATCTAGAAGCGTCCATGGAGAAAGGGATGATCATACCACAGTTGACGAAGTAGTTGAGTTCATCAACAATCACTTGGCGTAGACGATGGCCAATTACAGTGTTTATTGCTGATACACTAAATGCACGCGGGTGTGTTGGTGGTGACAGTGTACTGTCGCTGGAACCGCACGATGTGCCTTTGCATTCGCACCAGCGAGCGTGTTGTCCATGGCGGGTCGCTGCTTGGAAAGCAAAGACTCCGTCTGGAAAATCATGTTCGCGGGCGCCGTTATCGAAATCAGGTTGAGGTTGCGGGATCGCATTAACTGTTCGTCTGCATTCATTGACTAAAAAGCTCACCCTCTTCCAGATTCAGCTTTTTGCTTGGGTGTTTGTATTACCATGGATCGTAGCAGTGGCTGCGTTGCTATTACCATGAGCGTAGGAGGTGATGAAACCTTGATGGTGTCAAAGGTTGATCCTTTTGAGCAGGGCAAAACGGATATCTGTGCGAAGGGATAGATTTATATAACGAAAGCGAAAAATGCCAGGAAAAATCGAAAAGGAATGAAATCGAATTCCATGCGGCTCGATTTCATCGTCCTTGTTCGGAGGTTGTTGCGAACGTCGCGTCATCGAGTGAGGAGAAGCCACAGCTGTCGAATTCGTCGTCGGCATCGATGACGAACTGCCAGATGATGAACTGTTCGACGATGACGATTACCCGGTCCCGAGCATCCTCCCCGTTGGCGCCAACGCCCCCGCCTCTTGCGACAATCCCGACAGTGGTCACTGGATGTGTTTAGTCGCTTAACACCCTCTCGACCGCCCGTTTATCGGTTAAGACTACATGCACTTTGGATTCCGCCTGCAACTGCAAAGGCGTCGCCCGCCTATCATGGATTATGAACCGGTCAAAAAAGGTGACTTTTCAACTGTAAATATTTTATCCGGTCGTTAAGGTGCTCACTCTGATACGACATATGAAAAAAAAAAAAAAAAAAAAAAAAAAAAAAAAAAAAAAAAAAAAAAAAAACACACACACACACACAATGATGTGATGTCGGTTTGCGTTGACATAAAACTGATGTATTTATTAAAACCTATATATTTTATTCCGAAAACTTGAAAACGTAAATTATTGATATTTATCACTTATAAAAATCATACTTACAGA
>WBZZ01006259.1:17500-45000 GCA_019918135.1 Paulinella micropora
TAAATATTAACATATACTCACGTGACATTAAATAACTTATTAATATTCACGTAGTAAGTTTTTTCAAGTTTTTTTTTCAAGTTCTCTGTTAGGCTATAGTTCGGATTGGTATCAATATATATATCCATGCATTGAAGTTAACCGGGTTATGCGGTTAGATCCCGTAAACTATTGCCAATCCACCCTTATGGACCGAGTGGTTATATCTGCCCCCATAAAGTGGGTCCAGTTATTGTTCTGTTATTTATATCTACCAAGCGTTGGGTCCAGTTATTGTTCTGTTATTTATACCTACCAATCGTTTTAGTCATTCGTTACTGTTGGGTAAAGAATAATCATTAAAGTCATTCTTCTGTACTTCGTATATACTTATCAGGTTATGAAGCCTTGAAGCGCCGCTAGCGCAAGACCCTTCGGAGAGTGCCAGTATCTCCGAGCAACGAAGAAAGCTGGCAAAAACACCCAGAGGGACGTTGTCTCGTTCGTGTTTTGTGCCAGAACAGAACTAATTTCTATTTACTGTGTGTGGCTGGTAGGTAGCTGGTGAGTCCCTCTGCGTAGTGAGCTGAGTCTCAGCGCAGTGGGCGGTAGTCAGTCTCAGGCTTGTCGAGCTCAGTCTGCCAGCCTTCGAGGCGTCAAGATTCCCAAGAGGGACGTTCTGTGGACAGTGGCCCTAGTGCCAATCATCCAGATCACCAGTGCTGCCGGTTACGACGGTTACCGACAACCTTTCTCAGTACAACAGGTTTGGCTTTAATCAGTTTTTGAGTCGGACTCTTACAGTAGCTGTCGTTTACGATCGACAACTGCTTGGCTAGACCCCACTCACTGTCGTCTTTTCGGTTGCCGACGTTGGACTCTTTCCCGGCTGTGGTGGAAGGCCCCAAATCAACGGGACCAGTCATCAGGGCAAGTGGTTCGCACTCGCCAGGACAAGTGGTTTGGCGTTCCCGTTGCCGACGTTTGCACAACAAGTCTCAGTCAAGTAGCTCAGGGGTAAGCCATAAGGTACGACATGTCTATACCTACACACCACCCGAAAGTGAAACTAGACCAATGAAAATTCCCTCTCTCCCTAGAAATGTAAAAGACTTTAAGACGTGCGAGACTACTTTGGTAGCAATCCTTAGAATAGTTAACCCCCAGTTAATTAATTGCTTGGAAGGAAGGCCAATTATATCCTTAGTGCTGCCAAGAGTGAGTCTGCACCGTCACCATCTACTGCTAAGAAGTCACAGTCTTTGTCTGTAACACAGAGAGAGTTAGATGAGGAGGAAGGTCTTAGGAAGGAAGAGGAGAAGAACCAAATCACGAGGAAAAGAAGAGAGCTAAAAGACGAGTTCCTAGCATATCTTATTTCCTCATGCCAGCAGAATCCGGGCGCTATGGCATTGTTGCCAGAAGCAGAAGGTGATCCTGCCAAATTCTGGAAAGCCATTGTTGACAAGTATAGGGGGTCAGACGAAATAGCAAAGGCAGGTAGAATTGACAAGCTAGATGCTATGCAGGGGCCTAGTTCTATGAATATAGAGTAGAGATATGGCTAACTAAGTACAAGACATTAGTCAGACAGGTTGAGATAGATGAAGGTAGGCCTGAGTCAGACTATAAGAAATGTAAGAAGTTATTTAGGTTACTCCAACACCTAGACCCTATGTCAACTCTGTACACAACATGGCAACACATGGATGCGAGATGGGACTGGAAACAGTTAACCCTGAAGATAGTTCAGGTAGCACAAGAACACAACAACGAAAAATTGTACAGAGAAGTAATAACACCCCAGAGAGGCAAGCAGGTAGTATTTAGCACAGTTTCTACGACAAAAGACTCTGAATTAAAATGCCACTGCTGCAAGCAAGCTGGACACATGTGTTATGAAGGTACTTCTAGATGTGCTAGAACAGATTGTAGAGAAGGCAAAAGAGGTGTCAGACATATAGGTGCTGATTGTTCCTTTACAAAAAGCATAACTGCTAGACAGGGAAAGACAGGCAAGCCAAAATACTCTGACAGACCCAGAAAGCCCACTCACAAGATAGCTCTTCTAAAAAACCTAACTCTAAACACAAATCCAGAAAGGGTAGCACAATGAACAGAAAGAAAGGACCTAGGAAGGGAAAGTTCATTTGTGTAGGTGAGGAGCAGGAAGAAGAAGAGAGTGAGTCATCACAGGAGGAAGGAGAGTCAGTAGATCAACAAGACAATGAGGAAGTAGAATCACCAGAACAGTCAGATCATGAGAGTCAGAGAGATGACGAAAATGATGAGCCTGATGATTCGCTACAACTCATTCAGTGGGTGCACATGAATGTGGAGATAAAGAAGAGGGAGAGCAAGAAGAGACCTCAGACAAACCCTATTCCTATCCCCATTCCCCTCACTCAACAGATAGTTAAACCCTTAACTAGACCCCCGCAAGAGTTCAGAGGGATAGATCCCAGCATTTTTCATGTCCCATACTTCTCAAGCGACTTTCTGCTGAAATATGTTTTGCTTGAAGCTCAGAGTAGGCATTTAGGGCGAGATCTTTCTTTAGTATTAACATAGTCATTTGGAGTTGTCCCCCAAGACACAGTCCCCATTGAACCAGTTAATCTAAACTATGCTAAAGTATGGAGATCGAGAAAGATAGAATCCCCAGAGGAGTTCTTGATCCCAGACAAAAGCGATGTGAAGGCATAGTTAGGGACACAGGAAAGAGATGCAAATGGACACCAGGCTTAGGTAGAAAGGGAGGTCCGGGAACAAGCACAGCCTGGAGGTTGCTAAGGTTTAAGAACTGTGAGTTTCACAACCCAAACTCAGACCTGACTCAGACAAGAGCCCAATGATGACTGATGAAGCAAAAGCTCTCATGGTAGCAGCATTAGCAGAGATAAGAGATCCAGTAATGTATGATAGAGTGTATAGTGGGATCCCCAGGGACAAAGATGGATGTCCCGTGCCCCCTCCTCATCTAACAGAGATCTCTGGCCCAATCCCAGCAGACGAGCTTAAGGTAGGAACCATGGCACTATGCGTGAATAGTGATAGGCCTAGGTCGCCCCATGTTCTTAAGATTGATAATGTCAGTCGCAGTCCAGCTGTAGATAAGGCTAGTCGTGGTGAGAGTTTAGACGAGGGAGCAAATGATACTGCACAAACCGACAGATCAGACCAAGAAGAAGAAGAGGAGGAATCCTTTGAACCCACCCCTGGAGATTGGACAAACCCAGACAGTAGTCAGTACGGTCAATTCCCAAGTAGGTGGATGTCCCCTTCAGATTTTTTCACTAAATCGGAACTCAAGGAAGCAGGATTAGGAAGAAGAATAGCTATGGAAACCCCAGATACCCAAGGTAGTAAAGACAGGGTAGAGACGACAGTGGGGGAGAAACTGTTATCAGATGAAGGGGAAATTGTAGCTATAAGTCCTACCTTGATGTTAAAGCATTACCTTCATTACTCCCAGCACAGGCAGCAAGTAACAGCTCTAGTAGCACAACAGGACCTTTGGCAGCTAGTCCAGCTAGTAGTAAAACTTTCAGTAGTACAAGTCAGTCTACATCTGCTAAACGCCCCATAATAATATTAAGTAGAACAAAGAGTTAGTACGAAGCCAACCAGTGCTAGTACACAGGACAGCGGTAGTGTTCCTACGGCTAACCCCAGAGCAACATCGCCGCCTAACAACCAACCGGGTAGGATAGAGAGTTACTTCACTCAGTTGTTTGATGCAGTTCACCGGGGGAGTTTCGCAGTCGACTTCAGATCGGCGGGAGCATACAACCGGGATGAAACGATAAACGTCTTTTACTCAGGATTATGTACAGTCATAGAACAGTATATAATAAACATGAGTATAAGAAGTGATGATATCCTGCCTTAAAATGCCTAAAACTCGAAACGTATGCTTGAAATAAGTTTTTACCTGATAATTCGGGGGGTGATATCCACAAAACAATGTTTGACTGCTTTTCACATCCGTCCCAGTCATTCTCGCCTAGCCTTCCCAACTTGAAATCAGTTTGGTTTTCGAGTTCACCAACCCTACACTATCCGTTCAAGTTAAAGTTGATGACTGTTAACTTGAAGCAAAGGCTTTGACAACTGGAGACTCACAATCTACGATTCACACTCGATCATAAGTTGCATCCCGAGTCCAAGTCTGCAACGAGTACGAAATTACGTAAATAAACGAAGTGACAGCTCTGCTATTTATTAATACTGGTATTTCACCTGCTCTCTCAGAGTCAGGACTAAATGCAGCGGGGGCCATAGTGTTCTTAATAAGAGTTTGTTGTATCTGCCTACTTGAAGAGTTGTATACAAACTCACAAATAATAATAATACAATAATAATAATAATAATAATAATAATAATAATAATAATAATAATAATAATAATAATAATAATAATAATAATAATAATAATAATAGACTTATCAGTCAATTGGCCTTTGATCCTGTCGGACATGTGCCTCCATTGGTAGCACGGGGCCGTTCGGTGACGCGGCTCCGCTCCAAAGACTCGACTGGCGGTGCAATGTGCAAATGAGCGTGCTGTGCATGTGCAAGTGGGTGCAAGGAGTGAGAGGAGTTATCTGCCGAGAAGAAGTCCGCGACGCTGCGCTGACCTCCACCTACAACAGATCTAGCCAGACATTCTACCTGACTAGGCCTTCCCCTCCTTCTACCCACCTCTTGAACGACCGTGAGGTCGATCACCTCCTCCTCCTCCTCCGCCCCCTCTGCCTCCCTGATCTGCGCCTCCAACTCCTCCCACTCCTTCCAGATGGTGACAACAAACCTTCCTAACTCCTCCTCCACCTCTTCTGGGACAGGGATAAACAAAACGCCGAGCATCGCCGCCATCTTTTCATCCTCCCCCTTCAGCCATTCCTCTTTGAAGAGCCTCAACTCCTCCTCCGCCTCCCGCAGTTCCCTGTGATAAAGCCCTCCTCGATTCAGCATGAGGGGCTGCCGGGCTTGCGCCTCATCGATAAACTTAAACAGTGCCTCACGAGAGCTCGCAAACGTTGGGCAATGCAGCAGGAAGTGACGTAACGACTCGTTAACCTCAGTGCCACACAAGGCGAAACAGCTTGAGCAGTCCGGCGAGCATGAGCCAAATTTGGATCGGTAGAGGCGAAGGCGATTGTTGCAGCTCAACAATCGCCTTCTGATAAGGTTGTGACTTCCCCCCTCCAGCGCCCGCCAACGTGGGAAAGCAGAGTGGGAAGACATCTGGCTAAGCAGCACCCTAAGCCCATCAGAGGGCTTAGCCTGCCGCTCCCAGCCAGCAACTTCCTGCCGGACAGACCATTGCTTTACCACCTCGTTCCAGTTCGCCAGAGCGGCCCGCCAGTCCTTATCATCTACCGTGCCATCTTCGTTCACGACCCGCTTGAGCGCATCCAAGCCCTCCCGCAGCCTGTGATCTGCTAAAATCAAATTTTCCGTATCTTCCTTCCATTTGCACCGACCCGTGTTGTAAAGCCTGCGTGTTAGCGCTGTGTTGCCCAGTAACTCGATGCGCCCTAGGAACCGAAGCCGGGCCGCCTTGACAAGGATGCTAAAACTCGGCGTGCGGCCTAAACCCCTGGTGATGCAGCCGCTTGTGCGCGTACCAACACCCAAGATGACCTGCAGGGGCGCTACCAACGCGCCCTCCAGCTTACTCAGCTTGTTGGCGCCCGGCAGATCCAAAAAGCCGATGCGTAAAGCAACTTTGCGCCAACCATTTGCTGCCAATTCATCAGCCGAAGACGCGCTGGAACTTCGTGGGCAATCCAGAGGGGGTAGTAGGCAGCCGTTCCCGCTACAGTGATTTCCGCCCGCTTCGCTTGCGGTTTATCGGAGAGGGTGTCCGTGAGCAGAACTCCCAGGTATTTGTAGTGGTCGGTGACGTTGAGAACCTTGCCCCGGAACCTCACGCATGGGGGCGACTTTTTTGACTTGGCGCGCCCGTATATCGGCATGACTTCCGTCTTGCCCGGTTTCAGGTTGATTTCAAGCCGATAGTCCTCCACGAATGTCGCCACGACATTTACAATCTGTTGAAGCTCCGTGACACTATGCGCAATTACCGCAACGTCGTCGGCGTAAAGCAGGGTCCGTATGTCTTCGATGCGGTTGAGGTCCTCGATCTCCAACTCTTTCGCAATTCGGACCGTTAGCTCATCCATGAAGACGTTGAACAGCGACGGTGACAACGGCGACCCTTGCTGAACTCCCATCTCTTCCAGCACTTCACCAGTGAGTTCGCCATCGACTAGCACTCGCGATGACGTTCTTCGGTAAAAACGCCGCAGAATGCGATAGAACTTGCCCTGTACCCCTATCTGGGTTAGCCTCTGAAACAACCCGGCCCGCCAAACCGTAGGGAATGCCTTTCTCAGATCCACGAACAAAACGAAAGAACGGAGGCCAGCTTGTTGTCTAAGGCGCAGACGCTCCTTAAGGACAAAAATCTGGTCCCCCGTACTACGTTTTGGCCGGAACCCACCCTGCTCTGGGCGCAGCCTGCCCGGCTGATCGATGAAAGCCGTAAGCCTCGCCGCCATAAGGGACAGATACATCTTACCCAGACAGCTCAGAATCGCGATGTCTCTCCAATTTTCCGGATCGGTTGGGTCGCCTCCTTTTGGGATGTTGACGATAATCGCTTTGCCCCAGTCGCTGGGGGTGTATTCGCACGATTTCAACCAGTTGAAGAAGCGCACCAGAAAGCTCACAATCCGCGTGCCTCCGTACTTGAGCATCTCGTTCTTGATCTTATCCGGTGAGCACGCTTTGTGATTCTGGAGATTTTCCTGGCAGAGCTCCACTTCTTTCTCGGTGTAATCATAGTCCAGCGGGCCCGTCTCAGTCCGGATCTCCTCGGCTTGCGCCATGGCCTCATATTGGTCGCGCAGGTTGTCGTTATACTGGAAGGTTTCGCGGGCCTTCCGCTCGGGCTCAATCCGCGCTGCTTCCTCATCGGAACCGACTTCCTCTACACATGCATCCTCCAAAAACTGGTTTTCTTTGGGGACCACCATACGTCGGCGGTATTCTTCCCATTCTTGTAGTTTTTCCCGGAGTGTGCATGCCAGAGTGCCATCGGGCTTCCGAACAGGAGCAGAAGCTTTGGACCGCCGAACCCCGCCCAAACGCTTTGACAGCTTCCAGTACGTGGCCATGGTAGCGCTCCTGAAGTTGGCAGCGGTGTCATTCTGGACCCGCTTCCACGCTTGCTCCTTCTTCTCCTTGCATAACCTTCTGACCGCCTTCCTCGCTTCTTTATATCTTTGCCAGGCCTCTCGGTTGGCCTCATTCCTTCGCCAGTGGCCGTATGCCTCTCTCCGTCGCGCAATCGCTTCCCTAAGACTCTCATCAAACCATGCATTAGTAAACCCTGGCCTAATCACCCGAACTCCCAAGACCTTCGCGGCTGCGCCCGTGAAAGCTCGGACCACTAAGCTAGCGACCCTATCTACCTCCTGCTGAAGCTCATCCAGGTCCTCCACTGCTGATAGATCTGGGAGGCCATCTGGCAACAGCCCCGATATACCAGCTGCAAAGGTCTCGTCGTACTTCAACCTAAGCTTAGACAGCTCACTCTCCTTACCCTCAACTACCTTGCCTATCAAGCGCTCTGCCTTGAGTGCTTGTACCTCTTTACCTGCTTTTTGGGGGGTGGCTGTCCCCCCCAGACCAGTTCCGCCCACACAGCTTTGTGGTCGGTATCAAGGTCTACCTCGTCGACGCCGAAGCTTGCCTCCTCCGCCAGCTCGGAAGAGACGCAGATGTAATCCAGTAGATGCCTTCGTCCACCTACATTTTCCTGCCTAGACCACCAATATTTGTCCCCCCGTGGTTGCGAAAACCCACTGAGATTGCGCAACCCCGTGGCAACAAGCATCGCAGCCAGCAACTCGCCATTCTCACTCCTAACCCCTCTACCCCTCTCATCTATCTCGCCAAAGGGGCCCACCACTCCCTCCTCCCGCGCTATTCTGGCGGGCCCCAGCTTAGCATTAGCATCACCAACCGTAACCACATGACCTTTGGTGGCGAAGTAGGAGACGGCCGCCTGCCACGCCTCATAGGCTGCAATAGATTCCTCTCGTTGATTTTCTTGGGGGAAGTAGCCGTTGCCGAAGAACACATCCGACGCCGTCGCGGTCCCAGACGACAGCCTCACCCACAATTGCTGTGGGTGTGGAACAGGCGCCTGTACAATGGTAGCGCACGGTGCCAGATAGTTGGCCACCAACGTCAAGACTCCCCCCAAGAGACGCGAGCCCGCACCAGTTGCAGCCGCTTTGCCGAGGACTGCGAAGCCGTCGACTTGGAGCTTCTCCACCTTCTGCGACGATAGGTTGTGCTCCTAGACTCCGACGATCACCCAGCCTCGCTCCTTGTAGTGCTCCGGCCATTCCCCAAAGCCTGGGCTATCCGCACCCACTTTGCCTTGCCAATTATGTGAGGCCACCCTCAGTGGGAAGCCTTTCACCAATTGGGAAGAACGAAGCTGGTGCCGATGCCTGCGCTTCGGTTGAGCCCGCCTGGAGCCCTCCGCCACCCTCCACGGCCCATCCTGCACCCTCCGCCCCAGCTCCTTCAGCTCCCGCATCCCGCCCCACTCCGCCAAGGGAGATTCACCGCTTGAGGCTTCGCCCTGGGGCTCGTCAACTTCCACGTCGAGCACCCAGTAGCCAAACCCCTGCTTGCGAAGCTCCCTCTGCATCTCTACATACTGGGCACCCCCCCGTGCAGCCCGCTGCTTCTCTCTTTCCCGGAAAGTCCTACCCGTCGCAACGTGAACCTTTCCCGTGAAGCACTTACGCTCCCGCAGCAGCCGCACCATCTTCTCCGCCTCCTCACAAGACGCACATTTAATCCGCAAATGCCGCCCGCTACCTCTGCCCGCGAATTCCACCTCGACTTCCCCGAGACCGAGAATTCGGAGCTCTCGCGCCATGACCACTGTCTGAGAGACATGCGATAGCCCCCATACTATGCAACATCTCTTATCCAGCTCATTTCGTACCTTCCTCCGCCACCTCCTCGGTGGCGGTACCGCTTGCCACACGCCGTGACCAGACCTTTCCGGACGTGACTTCTCTTCCGAGGTTGGGGAGGGTGATCGAGATGCAGCAGGATTGCTGGCTCTACGTAATTCAGGTTGCCCGTCAGGTACGCGAGCACTCGACCACCCCACCCCGGCCGAGTAGCCATCGCCACCCGCAGGCGCACTCCCACGGGGAACGTCTAAACCTGAAGGATTACCGCCTTGACCCATAGGGCCAGCACTAGCGGCCGCGCTCTTCGCATAAGAACCTGACATAAGTGGTATGGGACCCCGGTGCCGCATTGATCGAGTTGTAAACTCGATAAATGAGGACCCAGGTGGATTTATTTAAAGCTCAACCCTTAAAAAGCATACGTGTACGTATGTATAGGAATACACATAAACACTCACCTGCATCCGTAACCAGGCACGAGGCAGGACCCGCTGTGCATCATCGAGGTAGGTGTCGTGGCAAACCACCCTGCGTCCGATAAACGCTGCAAGTGAGTCATCTACCGAGGGCACAGAGTGACAGGCCCGTGCACGTGTACCCACCACCCCATAACCCTCCGCCAGAGCAACCCCATGGCATCCGCAGGATGAGCACGAAGAGTGCTGAGAGAGAGGGTGAGCCAGGAGCCCCGCTCCGGTCCGTCGTTACTTTGGTCATTTAGTCGTTTCAAGGCTTGTGGTAAGGTGTAGGGCCTCTCGCCTTCGTACAAACTCCGACCGACAGTAGTTTGGTTGACCATCCTTCGCGGTGACCCTCTGAACACAAGCCCCTCCCCCAGTGCCCACCCCTTGTGATTCCAAAGGCCACCCCGAGCCAAGAGCCATGAGTATGATGAGCAACTCACATGAGTTACTCTCAGTAATTGGGACCCGTCTCATAAATCAATGGAACGTTTATCGTGCGCCCCTCATAGGCTCAGCCCGCCCATGTGAAAGCTAGGCCTCGCCCAAAGCAAAGCAAAGCAAAGCAACAAAAAAAAAAAAAAAAAAAAAAAAAGAAAAAGAAAAAAAGAAAGAAAAAAAAAAGAAAAAAAAAAAAAAGAGAGAGAGAGAGAGAGAGAGAGAGAGAGAGAGAGAGAGAGAGCGAGCGAGCGAGAGTGAGGCCGCCGTGGCTCGCCCGCAATCCAGCTGGGTGCACCTCGTCACAACCACTCATCGGCGTGAGCTCATAGCTGTGTGCGACATAGGTACAAGAGCAAGAAGAGAAACAGTGTGCCAGCGTGGATGTGTGGGTGAGGCAGTGCGGTGAGGCAAAGCAGCGATGCCAGTCGAATCCCTGGAGACGGAACCTAGCATCAAAAACATCGTATAAGTCTACCCCAGGCCTCCATCCACCGAGTGGTGAGCTCGATAAAAGAAGACCCGAGTGGGGTTATTTAAAGCTCAACCCTTAAAAAAGCATAAACATGTACGCCGCCAGGAACCTAACAACAATAACATAGCAGCCAGGAACCCAACAACAATAACATAGCAGCCAGGAACCCAACAATAATAACATAGCTTCCGTAACCAGCCTTCAGGAACCGCCTCAGTTACCCGCCCCGTAACCAGGCCAGAGACGTGTCGTACTATGCATCATTGAGGTGCCGTGGCAAGCCACCCTGCGTCCGATAGAAGCTACAAAAGAGTCATCTACCGAGAACACTAAGTGACAGGCCCGGTCACATGCACCCAACACGTCCCGACCCTCCGCCAGAGCATCCCCATGGCATCCGCAAAGTGAGCACGAGGGGTTCTGGGAGAGAGGGTGAGTCAGGAGCCCCGCGTCCAGGCAGTCGCTACTGTGGCAGTTGAGTGATTTCAAGGCTTGTGGAAATGTGTGGGGCCTGTCGCCTTCATACCCACTCATACCGACAGTAGTTTAGTTGACCAACCTGTCCAGTGACCCACTGAGCCCAACCCCCTCCCTCAGATAACCCCCACCCCCCGCACTCACCCCGAGTGATACCAGAGGCCACCCTGAGCCAAGAACCGTGAGCGTGGTGAGAGAGCTTCTCTCAGTAAAAGTTCCCGCCTCATGAATCAGTGCAGCACTGATTATGTACCCCTCATAACAAGCTGCCAACGGCCCAACCCCGCCGTGTGGCGGTGACACCCAACCATGTATTGGTGCCCCCCATAATAATAATAATAATAATAATAATAGTGCTTCTCTGTCAATGGCTGATGCATTTCTGCACATGCGCCTCCATCGTCTCACCCGTGAGGGGAGTACGAAGAATTGACGATAAGCTCTAATGACACCCCCGCAAGGGCAGTTCCAACACTTCCAGCGGGCCGGTATGTTCAATGAAAATACTGGTCCAGAAATAGACCGGTATGTTCAATGAAAATACTGGTGGCACCGACGGGAATCGAACTGGCGACAGGGCCCAGATGGTAGAACTTGACCACTGGGCTATCACGGTGTCCATAATAATAATAATAATAATAATAATAATAATAATAATAATAATAATAATAATAATAATAATAATAATAATAATAATAATAATAATAATAATAATAATAATAATACAACTGTAGACATTCAAGTGGAGACGAGAACTCGTATAAACAAGTTAATTTTTTTTAAAGTTTAATCTTTAAAAAAGTTCTTTCTTTAAAAAAAGTTCTTTCTATAAAAAAGATCTTTCATTTTGATCTTTTTTCCAATATAACTTTTTCTATATCTTGAACGTTTTTTATAGCTCAAACTTTTTTAATATTTATAACTTTTAACTTATTTTATACCTTTAACTTTTTTCATACATTGAACTTTTTTCATAAGTAGAAATTTATCTTTTTTAATACCTTTAACTTTTTTCACACATTGAACTTTTTCATAAGGAGAAATTTATCTTTTTTAATAGCAAAAACTTTTTCTATACGTTTAAATCAAGGAAAATAGCCTGTAAGGCTGCAACTGCATTAATACAATATTATACTGTACGTACATTATTAATATTTTTTGAAATACAATACAATATTGTAAAACTTAAAATTTTTATTAATATTATGTAAAACTGCTCAAACGGGGATACACTTCCTATACTGACGTGCTACGAACTCCAAATTAGTAGCGATTGCAAACCCCTTCAAAATTTCCTCCCTGAAAGAACCAAAACCGCGATGTGCTCGCATGTATGCCTTAACATTTTGTAACACCAACTCTGCTGGCATAAGTTCCGGCCAATATTCGGGCATGCGCACGCACCTTACCCCCGTCACCGTAAACAACATATCCTGTAATTCAACCGTTTGCGCTGCACCGTGAATTTTTTGCGTTATCCACGATCAGGTAATCGCCTTTTGCTAAAATTCCACTATGACACGCATCAACCAGGGACTCAAAATCAAGCGCGTTGTTGGAACCATCCCTTATAGATAAAAGAGACCCCCCTCTCGGATGTGTCAGACTAGTTAAATAAGTGACGCTGAAGGCGGTTCTCGCTGCTTCCAACATGTGCCTGGTTTGTACGATTCGGTGCCTAGGCGGACCCCGGCTGTGCCTCGACCGACTGCAGTCTGTGCAACAATAAAATTTTACCCGCAAGCATTACTAGCAAAGAACAAGTATCCCTACTTACCCCAGTTTTCAAAATGCGATTCATCCAAGTACTTAAGCCTAGCGGGATCTTGTTGGTGCACCCAGCTGATGAAATCAATTGCATACAGCAAATTGTGCACTGTATACTTGTTCAGGTTGGTAATAGAAGCCTTTTTTAGTACCCATTGGAAAACTTCCTCTCTTATTCTCGCTATTCTCTTTGCACCCGCACCGTGCGACCCTGGCACTAACTACACAATGCACAAGACTCTGCGCACAGTCAACTGATTCCCCCGGGTCTCGAGTCGGGAAAAAAATCAGACTGAGAATCCCCACTCCAGACCCGGGGTCAGTAACCAAACACCTGCTCTTTCGGTGGCAAAAAACATTGCAACTGTCAGAGAAAAGAAAGAGATAAAGAAAGACAGAGAGAACTGAAGAAGAAGAAGAAGGAAAAAAAAAAGAAAAGAAACAAAAAGAAAAAAAGAAAGAAAAAAACAAACAAAAAAAAAGAAGAAAAAAAATCAGACAAAACAAAGCAGACGAGTACCCATGTCCAGCCCTGCTGTTGTAGAAAATCTACAATTTGCTCATCTGTCAACGCTGGCTCTGGGCAACAAAACCATGAGCAAACAAACCCAAACACATGAACATACAATACAAACAAATACCTTCGCGCCACATATAAAAACATGCCCACTCCAAAGCTATTCATCTGGCCACTCCAATGTGCTGTAGCGTCTTCCACCGTGGGCACCTCGAGCAAAAACAAAAAAACAAATTCAAAAATGCGCTACGAGACACACACACACACACGTACACAGAGACCTGGATGGAATGTGACATCCGCGCTTTCCGATCCCAGTAGGCAGCTTTCGACCTACCTACCCCCTGCCCCACCGGGCACGATCACACAGACACAGAGTAGTCAAAAAAGCGGTTGCAACGTACACTTTTGGTACCATCGTTCTTGCCGCAGGGCGAACTCCAACCTCCTGCACGTTTCTCGCAAGGACGATTTTGGACCTTATACTGTCCACCTCGGTACTAGACAGCCTAGGCGCAAGTCGCCTTATCTCCAAGTCCAAAGACAGGGGGTCCAATGCCATACTGGGACTTCGTGCACAGCACCTTCGCCGAGTTGTGAGTTCGAAAATGAAACAACCCAAACCCGAAAAAAGGAAGCACGCGGCTGTCCGCTCAAAAACCCGTTCACAAAAAAGGCAGCAGAAAGCTGTCCGGCCACACTTTTTCCTGAAAGAATTGGTGGGCGGTGGTCCTTTTTTTTCCTCGAAAGGTTGGTGGGCGATTGCTGGGCGGTTTGGGCGGGTTCCTGCATCTTGAGAGACTACTCTCAACATGTCCGAAGTCACCAGGACGCTCCCAAGTCTTATTGAGCGTGGCAGAAGCCACAACTCAAGAAGACATTGGAAGCAAAAACAAGAAGACATAGGTACCTTCTTTTTCTTTGTTTTTTAAAACCTACTAATCACTTGTTTGGTTTGTGATTGCGTTGCATGGCGCTGGACTCGGTGCAGTACGACCCCTCCTACGACGACATGTTCACCTGCCGTGACGGCCCCTCAGGTCCTTGCTCTTTTCTGCCTCTGTTTCTGCTGCCTTGTCCTTGTGCTTCTGCGTGCTGTGTCTCATTCTCATGTTCTTGTTGTCCTTGTCGTTGGTGTTGCTGTTGCTGTTGTTTGTGTTTCTTTGTCTTTTTGTGTTGACGAGGCGTCAAAACGGAAATAAGCCGCCAGTACAACATGTGGACAGTCAGAGAAAGAGAGATCGCGAAAAAAAAAAAGAGAGAATTTTGCGATGCTGACAAGAGTCCCTGCAGTCGAGGAGCCCCCGCAGGTGGGTTTGTTGTCGAAAGCGTAACAGGTGAGAAAATCACCTGTCCCAACTCCACCGTGTAGAAAATTATTTCCACACGGTGCAAATACGAATTCAAAAGAAAGGAGGGACTGCTCCCTGGCTTGTCGGGCGGGATATGAGGTCCTTCATTTGCATTTTGTTGCCTTTGCCTGCCCACGTTGTATGCTGCAGGTCCTGTTTCGCAAAATGACGGAGGACGATGAAAACGCTAGAGAGGTAAGTAACTCCCTACTGTTCTTTTTTTGCTTTTTTTGTCTGTCTACTTTTCTTCATTTTTTCTGTCTTTACCTTGTATTTTTTTCATGCTGTCCACTTTTTTTTTGTTCAAAGTTTCTTTCTTTTTTGCTCAGACTGCTTCCTTTTTTAAAATTTATTCATTAGTATTGCTTGCTGAGGGGTGTGGATGGTTTCCCTTCTTGTTATCCGAGGACCACTCTTACTTTTCTTTATTTTTTCTGTCTTTACCTTGTATTTTTTTTTCATGCTGTCCACTTTTTTTTTTGTTCGAAGCTGCCTTCTTTTTTGCTCAGACTGCTTCCTTTTTTAAAATTTATTCATTAGTATTGCTTGCTGATGGGTGTGAATGGTTTCCCTTCTTGTTATCCGGGGACCACTCTTACTTTTCTTTATTTTTTCTGTCTTTACCTTGTATTTTTTCTTTCATGCTGTCCACTTTTTTTTGTTCGAAATTTCTTTCTTTTTTGCTCAGACTGCTTCCTTTTTTGAAATTTATTCATTAGTATTGCTTACTGATGGGTGTGGATGGTTTCCCTTTTTGTTATCGTAATAATAATAATAATTCTAATAATAGTGCTTCTCTGTCAATGGCTGATGCATTTCTGCACATGCGCCTCCATCGTCTCACCCCTGAGGGGAGTACGAAGAATTGACGATAAGCTCTAATGACACCCCCGCAAGGGCAGTTCCAACACTTCCAGACGGGCCGGTATGTTCAATGAAAATACTGGTCCAGACGGATCGGTATGTTCAATGAAAATACTGGTGGCACCGACGGGAATCGAACTGGCGACAGGGCCCAGATGGTAGAACTTGACCACTGGGCTATCACTGTGTCCATAATAATAATAATAATAATACTATATCTGAGGCGTACTGATGCAGCTAATGGCATATCCTCAACGGACATAAGCCTCCAATACCCTTGTTCGAGGTCCTCCACCCCCCCCGTGTCAGTCTCTCGCCTGATGATCGGGGCCACCGATGGAGCTCCTGAGGGCAAGACTGCACTAAGCCGAGGTTATTCCGCAGTCCCAGCAACCTCTTGCAAGACGTCACCGAATGTGCAAGTGCATACACCAAGCGCGGTTGCTAGAGCTGCCTCGAAACCCCACCCATAACAATCTGGTGTCTGCTGGGTCCTGGGCTATCAACCAGCATATGCGGAGTTTAAGATCTTTTACGCGCGCAACGACCCTCCTCCGCATCTACCACCAAAGGGTTATGAGTTGGCGTCACAGTTTAACGCCTTGAGGCCATTGGGCTGGAACTCTGTTTAGCAAGTGTGACTAGGTTTTTTCATCGGGATTTCCCTCAAATATGTCACAGTCAACACTCCAAGAATAATAATAATAATAATAATAATAATATTAATAATAATAATAGTGCTTCTCTGTCAATGGCTGATGCATTTCTGCACATGCGCCTCCATCGTCTCACCCGTGAGGGGAGTACGAAGAATTGACGATAGGCTGTAATGACACCCCCGCAAAGGCAGTTCCAACACTTCCAGACGGACCGGTATGTTCAATGAAAATACTGGTCCAGACGGACCGGTATGTTCAATGAAAATACTGGTGGCACCGACGGGAATCGAACTGGCGACAGGGCCCAGATGGTAGAACTTGACCACTGGGCTATCACGGTGTCAATAATAATAATAATAATAATAATAATAATAATAATAATAATAATAATAATAATAATAATAATAGTAATAGTAATAATAATAATAATAATAATAATTTTTGTGTTCGAACTTTCTTTTTTGCTCAGACTTTTTTTTTTTTTTTTTTTTTTTTCTTTACCTTGCAGTTTTTTTATAATAGATGCAACATGACTTCACCGCTCGAGACCGTGACAGGGTGGGGCCGCGGTAGATGAGCATTATCGGGCTTTGGGCAGAGAGTTTCTCGAGACTTTAGGTTTACCGGAGGGTACCACTTGGCGTACGATCCTGCCTCGTCTGTGCCACTGCCACTGCACCCTCTGTCTCGTCTGTGCCACCGCCCTTGTTGCCTGCGTCATTGCCCGCACCCTCTGTCTCGTCTGCTGTTAGTGTCAAAAGAGAAGATCAGGAGGGTTTACAAAGGATGACTGTGTCAGAGTCAGTCCCCGATGTTGATTGTCGTATTTGTCATGCCCCCATAGCGGACATAAAGTTTCAAGATGTTCCTGCCTCGGGTCAGCGCCAGGCCTATTTAGGCTGTTGCGGTAACTCCTTCCATCCTGATTGCATCGGAAAGTGGTGGCAGCAGCAGCACGATAATCAGGTAGACAGGCGTTGCCCCCTTTGCAAAACGGTAGTGAGCTCGTACAAAACGTCGTACAAGTATGGTCACCACACAGTTCACTGGAAGCCCCGGGAGTATATTACGGTTGAGGGGTCCGACGATTCGGGAGAGGACACCGACTCGAGCGCAGAGATTGAGCGCGCTGGGAGCGGATTAATGCTTTTACAGGAAATTCATATCAGCGCGTCAAGCAAGAGCCAGGACAGACAAACATGTCTGCTCCTGGTTCAAATCGTGTCAAGCCAGAGCCAGGGCAGGCAGATAGTGCTGCACGTGTCTCATCCCCCAGCCCCGCAGCAGTCATAAGGCAGCAGGATTTGAAATATGAGCATGCTTTGGCGCAGGACATTGCAACGGGCAGGGTCACTAGCGTTGGTAGCGCGCAGAGCTTGGAGGAGCAGGAGTTGGCAGCGGCAGTTCGTGAGTCCTTGGCGGCAGCGCCGCGGGAGACACAGAGTAGTCAAAAAGGTGAAGAAGTGCCGGCTGAGGCGTCGTCTGCAGTGCCTGCAGCTGATGTACCAGTCACACGAGAAGGAAGAGCAAAACGGATGGCTGAGCTGTACACAGCCCTACTTAAACGCAAATACATGTCTCCGGATGGTATCCCGATGCTTGGAACAAAACGCGTCAAGATGGTAATGTTTGTCTGTGAACGAGATGTAATGTTATCTTTTTTTTTTTTTTTTTTTTTTTTTTTTTTTTTTTTTTTTTTTTTTTTTTTTTTTTTTTTTAGGAACAGAGCGCGACCACTGCCATGGCAGCGGATTCGGTTTGCCCCTCCCTCCCGCTTTATATATGTATGTATATATGTGTCTCTCTCTCGCTCTCTCCCTCTCCCTCTCCCTCCTTCTCTCTCTCTCTCTCTCTCTTCTTTCTTCCTTCCTTCGTTCTTTCTTTCTTTCTTTCTCTCTCTCTCTCTCTCTCTCTCTCTCTCTCTCTCTCTCTCTCTCTCTACCACAGGTTGCGTCATCAGCATACGACCGAGGGAGGTATTCCCAGGACGTGCAACTTGGGGACGGACAGCTTGCGACGGAAATGTTGATCAACGCAAACGAAGCCGCCGCATCGACAGCACCAGTCTCTGCGCAAGAGGTCCACCCCCCCCCCCCCCTCCCCCTCTCGCTCTCATTCTTTTTTTATTTTTTTATTTGCTGTTAGGTGGCGCTATTACCTGCACCGGCCCTTGAGAAAGCGGTTTTGCCAGCAGACTCACTTCCATTTGTCCCCCCCTCTCTCTCTATATATATATGTATGTATGTTTCTATGTATATCACTCCTCCCCCCCCCCTCTCTCTCTATATATATATGTATATATGTATGTTTCTATGTATATCACCCCCCCCCCCCCCCCCCCCCTTTTTCCCCTGTTAGCAGGCGTCATCGCAAGAACCGGCCCCTGAGCAAGCGGTTTGCCAGCACTTCCAATGCTTGATGTAAGCCCCCTCCCCCCCCCCCCCCCTTTCCAACAACTCTTGTTGTTTTAGTATTCGTGGCTTGTTTTTTTCTCTGTTAGGGGGCGCCACCGAACCCTGAGGAAGCGGTTTTGCGCCGGACCCTGAGCAAGCGGTTTCCGCGGCGAGGACGGGAGTTGGAGGAGGCCCCCCCTCTCTCTATATATATATATGTATATGTATGCATCTTTCCCCCCCCCCCCCTCTCTTCTCCCTTTATTATTTATATATTTATTTATTTTTATTTTTTGCTGTTGTTGCTGGTAGGGGGCGCCATTGACAGCACCGACGACCCCTGCGCAAGCCCCCCCCCCCCCCCCCCCCCCCCTTTTCTCTCTCTCTCTCTCTCCCTCTGTGTATGTATATGTATGTAACCCCCCCCCCCCTCTCTCTCTCTCTTTATTATTTATTCACTTATTTTTTTTAAATTTTTTTTTGTTTTTTGTTTTTTGTTTTTTTTTCATTTTATTTTTATTTTTTTGTTGCTGTTGCTGGTAGGAGCCCTTGCCAGCACCGGAGGCCAGTCAGGAAGCGGTGGATGACGAAGATTTTGAATGTTGGCCTCCCGTCATTGGGACTTGGGCAGCTGCGGAAGGAAAGGAAGAGGTGGAGAAGTTGTTTAGGGACAAAAAAGCAGTTAGGGGATGGAATTTAGGCAGGGTAGAAGCGTACTGGGTTGAGAAAGGATGTCCTATGGTGAGACTGATTATGTATGGCACATCTGATGCAAACACACTAACCGGCACTTATGCGCCCGCCCAGCGACTAGGTAAGGCAGGTACTTCAAGCGAACGTTGGAAATTTGAGGTGGGTGTTGCAAATGAAAAAAAAGCAGTGAGGGAAAATTACATGTGGGAGGAGTGCAAAACCTTTGACATCAACCTTACGCAATCCGGTAAAATTCCCAAGAAGTCGCAAAGGCTTTTCCAACAACATCTCGTCACTCTAGAAATTCCCGTACTTTAGCAAGTGGAGCAACGCGGTTAGAGGGATAGGTCTGAGTGTGTGTGGGTGGGTGGGTGGGGGTGGGGGGGGATCTCGACAATCTAGAAATTCCCATACTGCAGGAAGTGGAGGAACAAAGTTAGGAGAGGAGAGGGAGAGAGAGAGATATACAATATATGTACAATACAATACTAATAGATGACACAGCGTTATTAATACTAGCAGTTCGACGAGGAAGGAAACATACAATATTGTAGTATTATTATTGTATTGTATTAATATTGTACAATATTGTATTGTATTGTATTGTATTGTACTATGATAGTACAACACAATATTAATACAATAATATTGTGTATTTATTGTAATAAAAAGTCATGGGACGGTTTTATTGTATTAATACAATACTGCAATACAATAGACTGATTGTATATATTATTGTAATATTCAGCCCAATGGCCTCAAGGCGTTAAACTGTGACGCCAACTCATAACCCTTTGGTGATAGATGCTGGGGAGGAGGGTCGTTGCGCGCGTAAAAGATATTAAACTCCGCATATGCTGGTTGATAGCCCAGGACCCAGCAGACACCAGATTGTTATGGGTGGGGTTTCGAGGCAGCTCTAGCAACCGCGCTTGGTGTATGCACTTGCACATTCGGTGACGTCTTGCAAGAGGTTGCTGGGACTGCGGAATAACCTCGGCTTAGTGCAGTCTTGCCCTCAGGAGCTCCATCGGTGGCCCCGATCATCAGGCGAGAGACTGACACGGGGGGGTGGAGGACCTCGAACAAGGGTATTGGAGGCTTATGTCCGTTGAGGATATGCCATTAGCTGCATCAGTACGCCTCAGATATAGTATTGTAATATTGTATTGTATTGTATTGTACATATTGTATGTACAATATTGTACATTACAATATTGTAATACTATTGTATTGTATTTATTGTACAATATTGTACAATATAGTATGTACAATATTGTATAATATTGTACAATATTCCCCCCCCCCCCAAAAAAAAAGTTGAAAAAAAACTTATATTAATAAAAAAGTTGAAGCTATAAAAAAAAGTTAAAGCTATAAAAAAAATTTAAGCTTGCAAGTTTTTTTATAGCTTGAACTTTTTATACAGAAACATTTTTTTAAATATAAATAGAACTTTTTTTATAAATCAAAGTAAAAAAAAAAAAATAAAAAAAATTAAAGAATAATCTTTTTATATAACATTCTACTGAAAATTGTCTCCACTTGAATGTCTACAGTAATAATAGTAATAATAATAAAACTCTTGCGCAGCGCCACATGAACACAGTGAACAGTTTGTGATTAATATTATTAATACAATAATAGATTCGTTACTGTATACTTGCGACTCATAGAGCTGAATGGGACGCAGAAATTAAAAGATAACTTCACACTGCCCGGCGAACAACCAACCACTCGAGAAAGAAAATTCTCAACGTTAGGAAACAACGACGGAAGTATCTACACGAGTCAGCAAACATCGCAGAAAGCTCTCGACAGACCTTTCACCTGCCGTTGCATTTTTGAGTCCCTCCTCTGCCCTTATACACACTATGCAGTCAAGCAACACAGTATGTGCCTGGTTTTGTCGTTTTAGGGTCACCCCCTACCTACAGAGTTGAAACCACCTCCACTGCACGTCGCCCTCTTCAGCTATTGCTCTGCGTTCTGGTCTACCCTTGGTACGTCTGCATGTGGAACCAGTCGCGACACGACGACCCAGTATCGAAATACAACGAGCACGAACGACGATGTCTGGACCCATACCTCATTTTGGGCTCCCGTACAGGCACTCTACGTACAGATAAGAAGTTTCAGGAGGAAGTCAAGGCTGGGAAGACTACTCGCCTCCATACAGCGAGCTGGGCACTTCGATCCTCTTGCTCTCGCCAGATGAATTGAGCCATGGCGCCATGGCTCGGCAAAGCAAAGCTGCAGGCATTTTGCGGCGGGGCGGCGGGCATGCGCGCGGTCAGCTGGCATGAAACCATGGTTAACCCTTCGGAAATTCGGACAAGTTGGCTAGTTCGTGGCCTTCATCTATGCTCACCACTACTCGTCTCCGAAGAGCGAAGATCGTGACATCAAAACAGGGGAGCCAAGAGAGTCACGGGTTCTGCTAGTAATGCCTGCTTATATTCAGCCTGTTATTAATCCTGAGCTATTGTGCTGCTCTGCTGGAGCATTGGCAGATGCTTGGGAGACGCACGGGGCAGCCAGGTAGCCAAAGAGGTAAGAAGTGAGAGAAAAGACGTTGAAGCATAGCCAGGGCAATCGCCAGAACGTTGAGACGTCGTGAAGTCAGTGTCCTGGCAGAGCTGGTGAATCCAGTTGAAAGCATGCATGTAGCAAAGTCAGTCACCAAAACGTTTGCACGCAGTCAAGTCACTTACCCCCGGAAGGCGTGGTCGAGCCAGTTAAGCAAAGTTCCGGTTTCGGGGAGAGAACCACCCCAGGCCAGCAACAGCTGGCCTCGGGTGGCTCTTAGCTGTTGCTGGCCTCGGGTGGCTCTTAGCTGTTGCTGGCCTCGGGTGGCTCTTAGCTGTTGCTGGCCTCGGGTGGCTCTTAGCTGTTGCTGGCCTCGGGTGGCTCTTAGCTGTTGCTGGCCTCGGGTGGCTCTTAGCTGTTGCTTGCCTCGGGTGGCTCTTAGCTGTTGCTGGCCTCGGGTGGCTCTTAGCTGTTGCTGGCCTCGGGTGGCTCTTTCTCGCACCAGAAATCCATAAGTTCGAAGTCAAAGTCGAGCACGTTGCTAATAGCATGTAGTAGAGTTGATCACCAGACCTGGCATTTTTTGACCGGGTTCATCGGGGTGCCGGGGGCGCAACTGAAGGCTTGAGAAAACTCGGCCGAGTTGGCCATCACTCCTGAAGGATGATGATGATGATGATGGTGAAGATAGTAAGGGTGGTGGCGATGATGACGGTGGTGATGGTCGTGGTGCTGATGATGTTGATGATCATGATGATGGCGGTGGTGATGATGGTGGTGGTGGTAATGATGATTGTGATGCTAGATAGTTAAGATTAATGATAGATATGATAGGCATATTAATATAAGACCATTAACGCGGAACACGGGCGGGCTGTGCGGGTCGGTGGACAAAGCCTACATGCATGCATACATACATACATGCATACATACATACATACATACGTACGTACATACGTACGTACATGCATACATGCATACGTACGTACATGCATACATGCATATATACATACATACATACATACATACATACATAACCTGCTCGATATGCTCAGGCCGAGCCTTGCCGCACCACACCTACGTACATGAATAAAATAATGATAATAATAGTACTAGCAGCAGCAGCAGCAGCAGCAGCAGTAGTAGTAGTAGTAGTAGTAGTAGTAGTAGTAGTAGTAGTAGTAGTAGTAGTAGTACTACTACTACTACTACTACTACTACTACTACTACTAAATAACAGCAACAACATCAATAATAATGGGTGTGACCGTAGCCATGCCCAAGAAGAACAATTGCTGTGGGGGCATCCCCAGTCCGGGTAACGGCTTTTCCTTGCCGTGCACGTCCACGTAGGCCTGGTAAGCAAGGTAAGCTTGTTTCATGCCGCCGTTGTCCGCGATGTTCTCGCCCAGGGTAAGCTGGAGACAGACAGACAGACAGACACAGACAAATATTAACAATAGGCTTGGTAACCGAGGTAAGCGTGTTTCATGCCGCCGCTGGCTGCGATGTTCTCCCCCAGAGTGAGCTGGAGAGAGAGAGAGAGAGAGAGAGAGAGAGAGAGAGAGAGAGAGACAGATAGACAGACAGACAGAAAATCAATCTCATTAGGCTTGGTAAGCAAGGTAAGGTTGACAATGTTTCATGCCACCGTTGTCGGCCATGTTCTCGCCCAGGGTCAGCTGGAGACAGACAGACAGACGGACAGACCACCAATTTGATTATGCCAATGGTAAGCGAGGTAATTTTCAGGCCGCTATTGTCTTCTATGTTCTCACCCAGGGTGAGCTGGAGAGAGACAGACAGACAGACAGGCAGACAGACAATCAACACATAAGCATCATCATCCGACACGCGCAAAATCTTTTTTGGACACAAGAACAAGCAAGGAGCTATTCTAGACGCATATTTTCTTACCTTGCCGTTCATGTGTTTCCCCTTCAGAGAATAATTTGCATACTGTGCCGACATGCAGCTGGCGCGCGACTCAAACATGTTGTTTATGCTTGGATTGTCTGTCTGCGTGTGTGTTTTTATGTGTGTCTGTGTCTCTCTTACCTTGCCGTTGACGTGTTTCCCATTCAAGGCGTAGTCTGCATACTGCGCCGACATGCAGCTAGCACGCGCCTCAAAGCCCTCGTGCGAGCTGTTGCTCCACCTGGGAGAGAGAGAGAGAGAGAGAGAGAGAGAGAGAGAGAGAGGGAGAGAGAGAGAGAGAGAGAGAGAGAGAGAGAGAGAGAGAGAGGGAGCGAGAGAATGAGGGAGAGAGAGAGAGAGAGAGAAAGTGTGTGTGTGTGTGTGTGTGAGAGAGAGAGAGAGAGAGAGAGAGTGAGTGAGTGAGAGTGTGCGAGAGAGTGAGAGAGAGTGGGTGAGAGAGAGAGAGAGAGAGAGAGAGAGAGCGAGAGGGAGAGAGAGAGAGAGAGCGAGAGAGAGAGAGAGAGACCAGCTCTGTAAGTTGCCTTTGGCATCATACTTGCTGCCTGCATCGTCGAAGCCATGCGTTAGCTCGTGACCCATCACCTACGCAACAAGAATAGCCATGATATATATTGCTAGGGCAGAGAGCACGTATTAGTACATGGCCCAGGAGCCACGCTACGACTGTGATAGTCATGATCTTGATATTAGGCGCGTTCTACACCACCCAGATTTCCCGGTTTCTGGGTCAATTTCTGGGTTAAGTGGCACCACAGGCCAGGCTTTTCAGGTAAGCAAACCCAGGAGTTGACCCAGAAACCGGGAAATCTGGGTGGTGTAGAACGCGCCTTACTAATAGCACATGACCCAGGAACTGCGCAACGACAGTCATATCATAGCAATCACAGTCATGATATTGATAGGACAGAGGGCATGTATTAGCACATGGCCAATACCTACTCAACGACAATGATAGTCATAGCGATGACAGTCATGATATTGATAGGGCAGAGGGCATGTATTAGCACATGGCCCAATACCTACTCAACGACAATGATAGTCATAGCGATGACAGTCATGATATTGATAGGGCAGAGAGCATGTATTAGCACATGGCCCAACACCTACGCAATCACAATCATAGTCATGACAATGATAGTTATTAGGGCAGAGAGCATCTACTAGCGCATGGCCCAATACCTACGCAACAAAAGCATTACTGTAGACATTCAAGAGACAACAGCCTCCAGCTTTGATCTCACCGTTCTTCAATCTCAGTGATACGACCATGCTAAAGCGGTCAGCTAAGGGAATATTGAGGCAACGAAGGGGTAGAAAAGGCGGTAGTGAGGCAGCAAGGGGTAGAAAAGGCAGTAGTGAGGCAACGAAGGGGTAGAAAAGGCAGTACTTCTGCAGCAAAGGGGCAGCAAAAGGCAGTACTGAGGCAACGAAGGGGTAGAAAAGGCGGTAGTGAGGCAGCAGAGGGGCAGAGAAGGCGGTAGTGAGGCAGCAGAGAGATAGAGAAGGCAGAACCTAGGACAATGCTTTAGCGGTCATCTAAAACCTCTTGTCATCTAAAACCTCAGCACAAGAGGTTTCTACAGCGGTCATCTAAAACCCCTTGTCATCTAAGAGCTCTTTGTCATCTAAAAACCTCAGAGCAAGAGATTTTCGAAGGGCCGCTCTACAATTTTCAATCTCAAATCTTGATTGAGGAGTATTGAGGAGTAATGGGTTCACAGTGGGCTGTCTTAAGTGTTTTTGGTGTATAATACTCATGATAGTGGTTATTACTTATCGCACTTACGGAAGGATGGGGTCAGGAGTGTTCTTGCTCATAATTGTCATGATAGTATTAGTAGTTATTGCTTATCGCACGTACGCAATGGTTCGGGCAGAGACCGTGCCGAGTGCACCACTTAGTTGAAGTACTTGGGAAAGGTTGCGTCGTAGAAGGTTTATATGTATGTATATATGTATGTATGTATGTATGTATATATATATATAGCAAGAGACCGAGCCGAGAGCGCCATAGTTGAAGTACTTGGGGAAACAACAACGACAACAACGACAACAACAACAACAACAACAACAACAACAACAACAACAAGAACAACAAGGACAACAACAAGGACAACAACAAGGACAACAACAAGGACAACAACAAGGACAACAACGACAACAACAACGACAACAACGACAACAACAACGACAACAACGACAACAACAACGACAACAACAACAACAACACAACAACGACAACAACAACGACAACAACAACGACAACAACGACAACGATAACAACAACGATAACAACAACGATAACAACAACGATAACAACAACGACAACAACAACGACAACAACGACAACAACAACGACAACAACAACGACAACAACAACGACAACAACAACGACAACAACAACGACAACAACAACGACAACAACAACAACAACAACAACAACAACAACAACAACAACAACAACAACGACAACAACAACAACAACAACAACGACAACAACAACGACAACAACAACGACAACAACAACGACAACAACAACGACAACAACAACGACAACAACAACGACAACAACAACGGCAACAACAACGACAACAACAACAACAACAACAACAACAACAACAACAGCAACAACAACAAGAACAACAACAACGACAACAACAACAACAATTCTAACCGTGCCGAGAGCACCATAGTTGAAGTACTTGGGGAACACTGCGTCGTAGAAAGGTGGCCGCAAAATACCTAGATAGATAGGTAGGTAGGTAGGCAGATAGATAGATAGATAGATAGATAGATAGATAGATAAGATAGATAGATAGATAGATAGATAGATAGATAGATAGATAGATAGATAGATACATTCATACCATACATACATACGTGCATGCATACCGGCCGGGAACACCATCTGGTTGTCTGAGGCGCTGTAGTAGGCGTTGACGGTTGACGGGTTCATTCCCCACTCAGTCTTATCCACAGGCTGGCCTTAACATGTTCGGGCAGGTAGGTAGGTAGGTAGGTAGGTAGGTAGGTCCCCATTCAGTCTTATCCACAGGCTGGCCTTGACATGTTCAGGCAGGTAGGTAGGTAGATAGGTAGGTAGGTAGGTAGGTAGATAGGTAGTTAGGTCGATAGGTAGGTCCCCACTCAGTCTTATCCACAGGCTGGCCTTGACATGTTCAGGCAGGCAGGTAGGTAGGTAGGTAGGTAGGTAGGTAGATAGATAGATAGATAGATAGATGAGATATCGACTAATGTCAGAAAAAAGGAGCTTCTGATTTCGTCAACCAAGGAAGTCTGTGGGTAAAGTATTAACCCGATGCCCAGCTAAGCCGTGATGTTTGCACGGAAGGGCCTGATACAGGCGATACCAAAGCTCCCTAGTACCAGGCGGGGCCAGGGCTCGTTCCATAAGCGCCCCTTGCAGAACGAGCTCCCACCTCCATTACAGAGGACCCAGTAAGCAGATGGAGTTTCGAGACTGTTCCACAGTCTAGTATAAACCGACAGAGCACTGTGGGTTTTATTCCGGGCTCAACAAGCGAGAAAGGGCACCCTGAGGGAACAGGATTGTGCTTCCCGTCGCTATTTCGGCATGTGACTTATAGGCGTATGGCTAGGCACACATGAGGCACCCCACCACGGGCCCAGCACACCCACACCATCCCCTAATTCTCTGTCTGTCGACAGATGGCACCCATTTCAAAAAAACCAAGCCCAAGGGAGGGTCAGTGACACCTCAAGTGGCCTTGGTTCGCTCCGTGGAGTAAGTGATGAGATCAACTGATGAGAGATAGATAGATAGATAGATAGATAGATAGAAAAATGGACCTAGCTTCTTGCGGCTCTGTAGCAGACGCCAGGCAGCCAAGTCCTTGATCGACGCAGCGTACAGTCCCTATACACGCACATACACACATACACCAACACAATATTACATACATA
>WBZZ01006259.1:50000-52500 GCA_019918135.1 Paulinella micropora
TATCATTCTATCATTCTATCATTCTATCTATCTATCTATCTATCTATCTATCTATCTATCTATCTATCTATCTTTCAACAGACAAGATGACACCATCCCCTCTCGCAGCAGCAAGACATATAGATAGATAGATAGATAGATAGATAGATAGATAGATAGACAGGAAGAAGAAGAAGAAGAACGGTAGTGCCAAGAGCAAGAGCAACAAGAGCAACAAAAACAATACTAGATAGATAGATAGATAGATAGATAGATAGATAGATAGATAGATAGATAGATGAAGTATCGACTAATGTCAGAAAAAAGGAGCTTCTGATTTCGTCAACCAAGGAAGTCTGTAGGTAAAGTATTAACCCGATGCCCAGCTAAGCCGTGATGTGGAAGGGACTGATACAGGCAATACCAAATCTCCCTAGTACCAGGCGGGGCCAGGGCTCGTTCCATAAGCGCCCCTTGCAGAACGAGCTCCCACCTCCATTACAGAGGACCCAGTAAGCAGATGGAGTTTCGAGACTGTTCGACAGTCTAGTAATATAAACCGACAGAGCACTGTGGGTTTTATTCCGGGCTCAACAAGCGAGAAAGGGCACCCTGAGGGAACAGGATTGTGCTTCAGATAGATAGATAGATAGATAGATGGATAGATAGATAGATAGATAGATAGATAGATAGATAGATAGATAGATGATAGATAGATGATAGATAGATGATAGATAGATAGATAGATTGCACAAGGTGAATCATGTGTTGAGGAGGCGGCGTGTGATGTTGCCGTTATCACTGCGGACGGCTATGTCATTCTATCTATCTATCTATCTATCTATCTATCTTCTATCTATCTATCTATTATAAGATAGATAGATAGATAGATAGATAGATGATAGATAGATAGATAGATTGCACAAGGTGAATCATGTGTTGAGGAGGCGGCGTGTGATGTTGCCGTTATCACTGCGGACGGCTATGTCATTCTATCTATCTATCTATCTATCTATCTATCTATCTATCTATCTATCTATCTATCTATCTATCTATCTATCTATCTATCTATCTATCTATCTATCTATCTATCTATCTATCTATCTATCTATCTATCTATCCATCCATCCATCCATCCATCCATCTATCTATCTATCTATCTATCTATCTATCTATCTATCTATCTATCTATCTATCTATCTATCTATCTATCTATCGATCTACGTGACCCGTCCCCTCACAGCAACAGTCATAAGAATGAATAAGAAGAACGGCAGAGAGACTAGCAAGTATACCGTGAACAAGAACAATAAAAACGACATCACAACAAGAACGAGAACATGAACAAGAACAAGAAGAACCCTAGCAAGAATAACAAGAACAAGAACAGCAACGATAATAATAGCACAAAAGCAAAAACGAAAGCATACTACCATCACTCATAATACTACAATAACGATAGTAGCGCAATTGTAACAGTAACAACAGCAGCAGCAGAAGCAACAACAACAACAACAACAGCACTACCTAGCAGATCAAACTGCTCCTGCTCAGGCCACAGCTCAGCAAAATACGCCTGAACCCACATGCACAGCCACGCACCGCAAGTAAGCATGCACCGACCAACCTATCAACCTACCAACCTACCAACCTACCAACTACCAACGCCAACCTACCAAACCTACCAATCTACCAACCAACCTACCAACCTACCACCTACCAATCTACCTGACCTACCTAACCTACCTACCTACCTACCTACCTACCTACCTACCTATTCACCTTCCAGTCCAGAAAAGGGGCCATGTTCTGTAAAGACTGCAGCGACTGTGGGTTGTAGCGGGCCACGGGGTCCCTGCGTTCGGCAGGAGAGAGAAAGTCTTCAGATAGGCCTCGCTCGAAATCTGCAACCTGGCTTGCCAAGCTTGCTTGCTACGAAAGTAAGTACGTAAAGCAAGTAAGTAAGTAAAGTAAAGCAAAATAAAAAAAAAAGGAAAGTAAAGTAAAGAAATTTAAAAGTAAAGTAATTACGTAAGTAAGTAAGTAAGCAAGCAAGCAAGCAAGTAAGCACATTGCTCCAAGCTAACGGTGAAGCATGATTCACTACATATATATATATATATATATATATATATATACATACACACACACACACATATATATATATATATATATATACATATATATATATGCATACATACATACATATATATATACATACATATATATATATATATATATATATATATATATATATATATATATCTACCTGTGCGCGGTTGACGAGGCGGAAGAGCTCGGTGAGGTATGCCACGTACGCTCTGAACGGGGCGCCATTAACGTCCTAAGAGAATACACACACACACACACACACATAAACACGCACACACAAACACTCATACGCACATACACATACACACGAGCTCGGTCAGGTATGCCGCGCAAGCCTTGAAGGGGGCGCCCTGCACGTCCCAAGAGCATACACATACACACATATACACACACCCACACACCCATACAC
>WBZZ01006259.1:65000-67500 GCA_019918135.1 Paulinella micropora
TAAGATAATGACAGTGATGACGATTATCATAATGATATTGATCATGAAGATATTATTCATCAAGATTATGTGTGTATGTCTGCATGTATGTCTGCATGCATGTATGCATGCATGCATGCATACATGTATGTATGCATGTATGTATGTCTTGTCATTCGTACTGCGTTTGGTGGTTGTCCCCTCCCTCCATGCGCTCATATGGGCTATCCATCTGAAACAGCCACACACAAACATAAATACATGTATGCATACATACATACATACATAAATACATGCATGCATACATGCATACATGCATACATGCACACACATATACATGCATGCATGCATGCGTACATGCATACATGAATGCATACATAAATAACATGCATACATACATACATACATACATACATACATAAACATGCTGCATACATACATACATACATACATACATATACGTGCATGCATGCATGCATGCATACATACATACATACATACATATATACATACATACATACATACATACACACCTACATACATACACACCTACAGACCTACAAACTTACATGCCTACATTACGTACATACCTACATTACTTACATTCCTACATTATACCTATAACCTACAAAACCTACATAACCTACATACATAAAGACATATATACATACGTACACACATGCATACACTACATTACATTACATTACATTACATTACATTACCATTACATTACCATTACATTACCATTACATTACATTACATTACATTACATTACCTTACATTACCTTACATTACCTTACATTACCTTACATTACCTTACATTATATTACCTTGCATTGCATTACATTACATTTACATTACCTTACATTACCTTACATTTACATTGCATTACCTTACATTTAACATACATTAGATTACATTACATTACATTACATTACATTACGTTATATTACATTACGTTACGTTACCTTACGTTACGTTACATTACATTACATTACATTACATTGCATTACTTAGATTACATTGCATTACATTGCATTACATTGCATTACATTACATTACATTAGATTGCATTACACATTACATTACATTACATTACATTAGATTACATACTGTATGTATGTATGTATATGTATGTGTATCTATGTATGTATGTATGTATGTATATGTATGTATGTATGTATATGTATGTATGTATGTATGTATGTATGTATGTAAACGTGTACTATGTCTGTCTGTCTGTCTGTCTGCCCTTCTTATCTTGTCTTTTTATCCCGTCTCTCTGTCTATCTGTCTATCTATCTGTATATCTGTCTGCCTATCTATCCTGTCCATCCTGTCTGTCTACCTTGTCTGTCTGTCTTCCTATCTGTCTGTCTTCCTATCTGTCTGTCTATCCTGTCTATCCTGTCTATCCTAATGTAATGTAATGTAATTTAAAGTAATTTAATGTAATTTAGTACATACATACATACATACATACATACAGACATACAGACAGACATACAGCATACAGACATACAGACACAAACAGACAGACATACAGACAGACAGACCAGACAGACAGGATAGACAGACAGGATAGACTGACAGCATAGAGAGACAGGACAGACAGACAGGACAGACAGACAGGGCAACAACGTGGATTTTCTGGCACTTGTCCAGCTCTTTTCGGCAATCTGATCGGTGAGGTTGAAAACAGGTCCCAACTCGCCAACTTTCTGTCTTCCTCCCTTTCCAATTTTCAAGGGATGAAGGTGTTAGGTTTGATGTACTGTCAGTCGTTTAGCAATATGCTTGATGGAGTGGTGCAGTCTGCGCTTTTGGTGGAGTTTGCCAAAAGAAGCGAACGATTTGCTTGTGGATTTTGGACGAGTGGTTGCATGTTGATCAAACTTAGTTTTGCTTTTATTCTTTATTCTGTCTGTTTGTCTGACAGTATGTTTGTCTGTCTGTTTGTCTGTCTGTTTGTCTGTTTGTTTGTCAGTTTTGTCTGTCTGTCTGTCTGTCTGTCTATTCATCTTGGTCCATCCTGTCTGTCTATCCTATCTGTCCGTCTGTCGATCCTAGACTAGTACTGATCCTGTCTGTCTGTCTGTCCCTGGTGCATGTCTGCCTTGTAGAGAAGCAAAGGTTCCGTAAAAGCGGTGTTTTTTGAGAGCCGCAAGAATCGGCTCAGAAAAGCTAGCGAAGAAAATGAGGCCTCGGTGGGGACCGCAAAGGTCCAAATCGGCTGGCACGCGGTCCATAAAAACGGTTTTCGCTGTTTTGGAAATCTCAAGAATAAATTGTTGAAGGTGCCACCGAAAAAAAGGGTCCGCCGAAAAAAAGACCCAAAAAGGAAACGGCAATGCTTAGTTTTCAAGATTTCAACCGTATTGGATAATTTGCACCCGATTCCGGCTGTGGAAAATTTTGGCAAAGGATAGTCACACCGTCAATCTTGAAAATCTTGAAAACATTGTACACTGTCAATCTTGAAATCTTGAAAACTAACTGGGCCGACGGGCAGGGTCCCGCA
>WBZZ01006259.1:72500-92500 GCA_019918135.1 Paulinella micropora
GCAACAGAAAGAGGGGAAGAGAGAGCAACAGAAAGAGGGGAAGAGAGAGCAACAGAAAGAGGGGGGAAGAGAGAGCAACAGAAAGAGGGGGGAAGAGAGAGCAACAGAAAGAGGGGGGAAGAGAGAGCAACAGAAAGAGGGGGGAAGAGAGAGCAACAGCAAGAGGGGGGAAGAGAGAGCAACAGCAAGAGGGGGGAAGAGAGAGCAACAGCAAGAGGGGGGAAGAGAGAGCAACAGCAAGAGAGGGGAAGAGAGAGCAACAGCAAGAGAGGGGAAGAGAGAGCAACAGCAAGAGGGGGGAAGAGAGAGCAACAGCAAGAGGGGGGAAGAGAGAGCAACAGAAGAGGGGGGAAGAGAGAGCAACAGCAAGAGGGGAAGAGAGAGCAACAGCAAGAGGGGAAGAGAGAGCAACAGCAAGAGAGGGGAAGAGAGAGCAACAGCAAGAGGGGAAGAGAGAGCAACAGCAAGAGGGGAAGAGAGAGCAACAGCAAGAGGGGAAGAGAGAGCAACAGCAAGAGGGGAAGAGAGAGCAACAGCAAGAGGGGAAGAGAGAGCAACAGCAAGAGGGGAAGAGAGAGCAACAGCAAGAGGGGAAGAGAGAGCAACAGCAAGAGGGGAAGAGAGAGCAACAGCAAGAGGGGAAGAGAGAGCAACAGCAAGAGGGGAAGAGAGAGCAACAGCAAGAGGGGAAGAGAGAGCAACAGCAAGAGGGGAAGAGAGAGCAACAGCAAGAGGGGAAGAGAGAGCAACAGCAAGAGGGGAAGAGAGAGCAACAGCAAGAGGGGAAGAGAGAGCAACAGCAAGAGGGGAAGAGAGAGCAACAGCAAGAGGGGAAGAGAGAGCAACAGCAAGAGGGGAAGAGAGAGCAACAGCAAGAGGGGAAGAGAGAGCAACAGCAAGAGGGGAAGAGAGAGCAACAGCAAGAGGGGAAGAGAGAGCAACAGCAAGAGGGGAAGAGAGAGCAACAGCAAGAGGGGAAGAGAGAGCAACAGCAAGAGGGGAAGAGAGAGCAACAGCAAGAGGGGAAGAGAGAGCAACAGCAAGAGGGGAAGAGAGAGCAACAGAAGAGAGGGGAAGAGAGAGCAACAGAAGAGAGGGGCAGAGAGAGCAACAGAAGAGAGGGGCAGAGAGAGCAACAGAAGAGAGGGGCAGAGAGAGCAACAGAAGAGAGGGGCAGAGAGAGCAACAGAAGAGAGGGGCAGGGAGAGCAACAGAAGAGAGGGGCAGGGAGAGCAACAGAAGAGAGGGGGCAGGGAGAGCAACAGAAGAGAGGGGGCAGGGAGAGCAACAGAAGAGAGGGGGCAGGGAGAGCAACAGAAGAGAGGGGGCAGGGAGAGCAACAGAAGAGAGGGGGCAGGGAGAGCAACAGAAGAGAGGGGGCAGGGAGAGCAACAGAAGAGAGGGGGCAGGGAGAGCAACAGAAGAGAGGGGGCAGGGAGAGCAACAGAAGAGAGGGGGCAGGGAGAGCAACAGAAGGGAGGGGCAGGGAGAGCAACAGAAGGGAGGGGGCAGGGAGAGCAACAGAAGGGAGGGGGCAGGGAGAGCAACAGAAGGGAGGGGGCAGGGAGAGCAACAGAAGGGAGGGGGCAGGGAGAGCAACAGAAGGGAGGGGGCAGGGAGAGCAACAGAAGGGAGGGGGCAGGGAGAGCAACAGAAGGGAGGGGGCAGGGAGAGCAACAGAAGGGAGGGGGCAGGGAGAGCAACAGAAGGGAGGGGGCAGGGAGAGCAACAGAAGGGAGGGGGCAGGGAGAGCAACAGAAGGGAGGGGGCAGGGAGAGCAACAGAAGGGAGGGGGCAGGGAGAGCAACAGAAGGGAGGGGGCAGGGAGAGCAACAGAAGGGAGGGGCAGGGAGAGCAACAGAAGGGAGGGGGCAGGGAGAGCAACAGAAGGGAGGGGGAAGGGAGAGCAACAGAAGGGAGGGGGAAGGGAGAGCAACAGAAGGGAGGGGGAAGGGAGAGCAACAGAAGGGAGGGGGAAGGAAGAGCAACAGAAGGGAGGGGGAAGGAAGGGAGAGCAACAGAAGGGAGGGGGAAGGAAGGGAGAGCAACAGAAGGGAGGGGGAAGGAAGGGAGAGCAACAGAAGGGAGGGGGAAGGAAGGGAGAGCAACAGAAGGGAGGGGGAAGGAAGGGAGAGCAACAGAAGGGAGGGGGAAGGAAGGGAGAGCAACAGAAGGGAGGGGGAAGGAAGGGAGAGCAACAGAAGGAGGGGAAGGGAGAGAAAGAGAGAGAGAGAGCCTAGATTTTTTTTTGCTCCAGGTTTTGCTCGTTCGCTCACGCGCCACTTTCTGTTTGTTGTCTGCGCAGTGTCATCGGGCGGAATGGGAGAATTTTCTTCTGATGGCATGGGAGGCAAGGGAGATGACAACAAGGGTAAGTCAAGCGACAAGAGCGACGACGGCATGAAGGATGACAACGACGGAATGAAAGATAAGGATGACAAGGGCAAGGTAAGCGAAAAAAACGACGACGGCATGAAGAATGACGACGACACGGGCAAGAAAGCCGACAGTGGCAAGGGAAGCGATGACGATGACGATGGCATGAAGGATGACGACGACAACGGCAAGAGAAGCGACAAAGGCGGCAAAGCCGATGAGGAAAGCAAGGACGGCATGGATAATGATAGCAGTGAAGAAGGCATGGGCAGGCGCGATCGCCGCAAGGGAGGCATGGATCGTGACGGCGGCATGAAGGACGGCATGGATGATGATAGTGAAGGCGGCATGGGCAACAAGGGAGGCATGGATCGTGACGGCGGAATGAAGGACGGCATGGATGATGATAGCAGTGAAGGCGGCATGGACAGGGGCGATCGCCGCAAGGGAGGCATGGATCGTGACGGCGGAATGAAGGACGGCATGGATGATGATAGTGAAGACGGCATGGGCAACAAGGGAGGCATGGATCGTGACGGAATGAAGGACGGCATGGATGATGATAGTGAAGGCGGCATGGGCAACAAGGAAGGCATGGATCGTGACGACGGAATGAATTGGGACAATGACGACAAGGGCAAGAACAGCGACAAGAACGACGATGGCATGAAGGATGACGACGACGACAAGGGCAAGAAGAGCGACAAGAACGACGATGGCATGGATGACGGAGACAGTGACAAGGGCAAGAACAGCGACAACAGTGACAAGGGCACGAACAGCGACAAGGGCACGAACAGCGACAAGGGCACGAACAGCGACAAGGGCGACAAGGGCAACAAGGGCAACAAGAGCGACAAGGGCAACAAGGGCGACAAGGGCACGAACAGCGACAAGAGCGGCGGCAACAATGGCGGCAACGACAAGGGCGGCGACGACAAGGGCAGACGTCTCTTGGCCGCAAAGGCAATAAAGGACGGCATGGATGATGATAGCAGCAGCAGTGAAGGCGGCATGGGCAGGCGCGATCGCCGCAAGGGAGGCATGGATCGTGACGGCGGAATGAAGAACGGCATGGATGATGATAGTGAAGACGGCATGGGCAACAAGGGAGGCATGGATCGTGACGGCGGAATGAAGGACGGCATGGATGATGATAGTGAAGGCGGCATGGGCAACAAGGGAGGCATGGATCGTGACGGAATGAAGGACGGCATGGATGATGATAGCGGAGGCGGCATGGGCAACAAGGGAGGCATGGATCGTGACGACGGAATGAATTGGGACAATGACGACAAGGGCAAGAACAGCGACAAGAACGACGATGGCATGAAGGATGACGACGACGACAAGGGCAAGAAGAGCGACAAGAACGACGATGGCATGAAGGATGACGGAGACAATGACAAGGGCAAGAACAGCGACAAGAGCGACAAGGGCAAGAACAGCGACAAGAGCGACAAGGGCAAGAACAGCGACAAGAGCGACAAGGGCACGAACAGCGACAAGAGCGACAAGGGCACGAACAGCGACAAGAGCGACAAGGGCACGAACAGCGACAAGAGCGACAAGGGCACGAACAGCGACAAGAGCGACAAGGGCACGAACAGTGACAAGAGCGACAAGGGCACGAACAGCGACAAGGGCACGAACAGCGACAAGAGCGACAAGGGCACCAACAGCGACAAGGGCGGCGGCAACAAGGGCGGCGGCGACAAGGGCAGACGTCTCTTGGCCGCAAAGGGAATGAAGGACGGCATGGATGATGATAGCAGCAGCAGTGAAGGCGGCATGGGCGGCATGGGCAGGCGCGATCGCCGCAAGGGAGGCATGGATCGTGACGGCGGAATGAAGGACGGCATGGATGATGATAGTGAAGACGGCATGGGCAACAAGGGAGGCATGGATCGTGACGGCGGAATGAAGGACGGCATGGATGATGATAGTGAAGGCGGCATGGGCAACAAGGGAGGCATGGATCGTGACGACGGAATGAAGGACGGCATGGATGATGATAGTGGAGGCGGCATGGGCAACAAGGGAGGCATGGATCGTGACGACGGAATGAATTGGGACAATGACGACAAGGGCAAGAACAGCGACAAGAACGACGATGGCATGGAAGATGACGACGACGACAAGGGCAAGAAGAGCGACAAGAACGACGGCATAAAGGATGACGGAGACAATGACAAGGGCAAGAACAGCGACAGGAGCGACAAGGGCAAGAACAGCGACAGGAGCGACAAGGGCACGAACAGCGACAAGAGCGACAAGGGCACGAACAGCGACAAGGGCACGAACAGCGACAAGAGCGACAAGGGCACGAACAGCGACAAGAGCGACAAGGGCAAGAACAGCGGCAAGAGCGACAAGGGCAAGAACAGCGACAAGAGCGACAAGGGCACGAACAGCGACAAGAGCGACAAGGGCAAGAACAGCGACAAGAGCGACAAGGGCACGAACAGCGACAAGAGCGACAAGGGCACGAACAGCGACAAGAGCGACAAGGGCACGAACAGCGACAAGAGCGACAAGGGCACGAACAGCGACAAGAGCGACAAGGGCACGAACAGCGACAAGGGCACGAACAGCGACAAGGGCACGAACAGCGACAAGAGCGACAAGGGCACGAACAGCGACAAGAGCGACAAGGGCACGAACAGCGACAAGGGCGGCGGCAACAAGGGCAGACGTCTCTTGGCCGCAAAGGGAATGAAGGACGGCATGGATGATGATAGCAGCAGCAGTGAAGGCGGCATGGGCGGCATGGGCAGGCGCGATCGCCGCAAGGGAGGCATGGATCGTGACGGCGGAATGAAGGACGGCATGGATGATGATAGTGAAGACGGCATGGGCAACAAGGGAGGCATGGATCGTGACGGCGGAATGAAGGACGGCATGGATGATGATAGTGAAGGCGGCATGGGCAACAAGGGAGGCATGGATCGTGACGACGGAATGAAGGACGGCATGGATGATGATAGTGGAGGCGGCATGGGCAACAAGGAAGGCATGGATCGTGACGACGGAATGAATTGGGACAATGACGACAAGGGCAAGAACAGCGACAAGAACGACGATGGCATGAAGGATGACGACGACGACAAGGGCAAGAAGAGCGACAAGAACGACGATGGCATGAAGGATGACGGAGACAATGACAAGGGCAAGAACAGCGACAAGAGCGACAAGGGCAAGAACGGCGACAAGAGCGACAAGGGCACGAACAGCGGCGACAAGAGCGACAAGGGCACGAACAGCGGCGACAAGAGCGACAAGGGCACGAACAGCGGCGACAAGAGCGACAAGGGCACGAACAGCGACAAGAGCGACAAGGGCACGAACAGCGACAAGAGCGACAAGGGCACGAACAGCGACAAGAGCGACAAGGGCACGAACAGCGACAAGAGCGACAAGGGCACGAACAGCGACAAGAGCGACAAGGGCACGAACAGCGACAAGAGCGACAAGGGCACGAACAGCGACAAGGGCGGCGGCAACAAGGGCGGCGACGATAAGGGCAGACGTCTCTTGGCCGCAAAGGGAAGCAAGGACGGCATGGGCGATCGCAGCAAGGGAGGCATGGATCGTGACGGCGGAATGAAGGACGGCATGGATGATGATAGCAGTGAAGGCGGCATGGGCAGGCGCGATCGCCGCAAGGGAGGCATGGATCATGACGGCGGAATGAAGGACGGCATGGATGATGATAGTGAAGACGGCATGGGCAACAAGGGAGGCATGGATCGTGACGGCGGAATGAAGGACATCATGGATCATGATAGTGAAGGCGGCATGGGCAACAAGGAAGGCATGGATCGTGACGACGGAATGAAGGACGGCATGGATGATGATAGTGGAGGCGGCATGGGCAACAAGGGAGGCATGGATCGTGACGACGGAATGAATTGGGACAATGACGACAAGGGCAAGAACAGCGACAAGAACGACGATGGCATGAAGGATGACGACGACGACAAGGGCAAGAAGAGCGACAAGAACGACGATGGCATGAAGGATGACGGAGACAATGACAAGGGCAAGAACAGCGACAGGAGCGACAAGAGCGACAAGGGCAACAAGAGCACACAAAAAGGAAGGGATTTTGGTGGCAAAAAAAGTGGAAGCACAGGTGATAAAGGAGACAAAGGAGACAAAGATAGCGGAATGGGCGGAAATTAACACGGTAGACGGAGTCAGGTCTAGTACTTCACTTTTTCTTCTCCAGCCTTGATAAATTGATTGTATCACATAACCGTATCGTCGCATTTTCAAGTTCATCTGTGTCTGCCTGTCTACGTTCCGCATCTGTGTATGTCTCCTGTTGATATATATATGTGGTGCCTGCTTGTGTTTGGCTCTGTAAATATCTGCGAGAATAATCTAGATAAAAGGGGAAGCGAGGGAGAGAGTAAGGGGGGGGGGGGGGGGGGGGGGAGAAAGGTGTATGTGCGCGATCTTTAAGCAAATTTTTTCTGTTTGTGTTACAGCTACTGACGCTTAGTAGCACAACCAAGTAATATCAGTAAAACAGGCGCGAACAGTCGGCATCCATTGGCAGAACTCAAGCTATGCACGAGAAGGTCAATGATTATCAACCATCATGTACAGGGGCAGACACCTGCAAGTTGACATGAGCAGCCAGTGCGTTACAAAATGCCCTGACAAGTCCTGAACGACTAATTTGGCGCTGCCGACGTCAGTTCCAGACTATTTCTCAGAATGTTTGCAACTGCTCCGACGGTGGTCCACTATTAAGGCGGGCCATCGCGAGTTTTTTTGCAAAATCGGATGCCGGTTGTTGTTTCATAATCTTATTGTATTATTTTTAAGAGTGAATGACTCGTGACATGCAACTACTTGTCAAGAAGTGATAGTCCACTTAGCGGCACGTCTGGGCATAGACTCATGATCTTGAGCTTAAAAGTATAATAGCATCGAATAATGCAGCCTAGCGTGCCTCCCGACTGCCTCGGACCTCGCAATAGACTTAGAATGATCAATCACTTATCAGAAACTGAACTGATTATTATATAATAAAGTGGTTATTTTACGCAAACACTTTCTATAAGAAATTGGTGCCATGAATGCCCACCCAGACCAGTAATTCTCACGTAGTGTCACTGTCACACTATAACGTAAATATCGGTAATATATATTAATATTAATCGCATCACATAAACAACTTCCTAAGGGCATCACTTGAAGATTTTATATTTCTGCCGGCCGGCAGTGACCAGAGCTAGGTGGCAAGCACAGGCTCAGCCATGCGTTTTTAACGGACGGGTGTTTATTAATTCTGACGTTGAAGTTATTATGATCGGCGCAAGATTATTAAAGTTATTATATTAATATGTTATTAACTTTTTACGTAGTAGTAAGTCAGAGGATCTAATATTAGGAGGCTAAGTTTTACGCAAGCACTGCTGTATATTTTTTCCGCTAAACGACTTTGACTATATATAATAGTATTAATCAACTCCAAATTCTGAATATTTGTCACTATTGCATTTCAATCACTAAATTAAACTAGTAATGCTTACATAAATATTAATTCAACAACTATTATTGTGTCTCTTGATTGTCCGCAATAATAGTAATATATACCTGATTATTCAGCCGCGCGGTGGTGAGATAGTTTGATGATAGTCATCAGGCCTTAACCCTAGTGTTAAGCAGCAAGTTCCTCATGAGATCACCGGGGGGGATTCACCTGCTCAAGACATGCAGTGATTAACAAGCGTTCGTTTAATAATTTTTATGCTGCGATCAAGGAATTCACTGTTTCAATAGAAACTTACCACTACTGCAGGGGTGTGTGTGCTTAAGAAGTAGGAGAGTATAAATGATATGAGAAGCAGCCTGTTTCACGTCTCCCAGGCGTCCCCAGTTTACTAGCTGACCAGCTCCACAAGAAGTTTAATAGAATTATCCTCCCAACAGCAAAAGCACACCAAACAAACAAAACAGAAGACGGGCCGGGGAGCTCTAAGCCTTTAAATTTCATGTGTCCATACAGGTCATATTTGCATTGGTGGCATCCATACTAGAAAATACACTTCTTTTTCCTTACTAACTACTAACTGACAATATTAACTAACGTATTAACCGGTTGTGTTAATCCCATCACCTAGCTCACTTCCCAAGCTTCCCCTTGATAGCATTAATACCCACACACACACACCATTGCACTTGCCCAGGGTGATGGCCAACCTTGTTAATCGGCATAAAGGAGGCAAGATGATTTGTGCCGCTGTTCGGATTAAACGCAGCTCTTTTAGCTCAGTGTAGACTGACAGGTCGATAGAGCCAATGCTTCTAACCGTGGTTCCGTTTAATTCTTGGTCGCCACAATCAATCAGCGCCAAGCTCCGTACCGACGGACCGCGGATCGGAAACCACTGCGGCGCGCAGTGTAATTCTAACACCGCTAGGCTTCGTAGCCCTTTTTCTTCCCCAGCCTGCCGAGGCCAAAGCACTGGTGGGGCTTGGGCCTCGGCAAAGTCCCGCTTAAACACCAGTTTCAGCTCGTGTAGGCTTGTTCCATTTTCTACCAGACGGGGCCAGCCCTGCCCTGCTTCGGCTACGACCCGGCACGGTACATGCGTGGGCCAGCAGAGATCGAGCCGAGAGGGAGTTAACACAATCTCTTGAGCCGCCTTTTGGATCTGGTACGTGGCCAGCTGTTGTCTTAGCTTTTTTATACAACCCGACCGACTGCATGTTTTTTTCGGTGCTGCTTCAGACATCCTTTCTTTTTTTACTTTAATATATGCGGCTGAGAAAAGAAAAGTTTAACAATCAACGAGAATCCCGCCTCTTCCATCACCCCGCTCTCTTCCACAGCCCGCGTTGGCGTGCCAAAGTTGCCTGTCTTGTTTTGTTTTTTCAAAAAGGTTGGCAGGTGAACGCAAAAAAGAAAGAAATGGAGAAATTACAAGCGCCGCTGCTGCCCCTGCCCGACAGCTCGTGGCCCCTGGTGAGAGTCTTTTTGGGTCCCCTCCAGCTGTTGGCCCGGACGTGCCGGCAGCTCTCGGCGCTTGTGAGGAAGCGTGCGATCTTCTGGGCGGGCTTCGAGCAGCCCGATTTCCTGCTGAACGACAGGCTGCACCGGCAACTGCTAGGCAACGGTCGCGCCGACTGTGGCAGCAGCGACCGTCGTAGCGTCCAGGTCACCGCCAGGTGTTTGGCAGCGGCACGACCGCTGACCGCTGGGCTGCGCGTCAGTCGCTTGACCTACTATGGCGCGGGGGACGACGAGGACGACGAGGACGACGAGGACTCCAGGGTGTCCGAGCTGCTGTCGGCCGGCGTTTATGTGCGCGAACTGACCCTGCGGAACTGCGGCGGGCTCACAAATGCAGGGCTGGCGGCCGTGGCCGACAGTTGCGTGCAGGGTTTGCACCTCAGCGGACACCGGGCTGCGGGCTTTGGGGGCGCTGTCGCTCCGGCGGCTCGACCTGTCCAACTGCGGCCCGATCACCGACACGGGGCTCGCCACGTTGCGCCGGCTCGACAGGCTAGAATGGCTGAGCCTCGACTATACTCACCGGATCACCGGCGCGGGCCTGGACCATTTAGCTTCGCTGCCACAGTCAGCGGCTGCACTTTTGTGCCTACGATCGCCTGATGGACGAAAACGCCATCGAGCGCCTAGTAGCAGCAGGTCTGCCCTCGCTTGGGTCGTGCGCGGCCGCGCCATGATCACGGTAGTAGCCAGTGAGCGCCTCAAACGCCAGAGGCCGGTTGTGCAATGGTTTTGTTGACTGACAAATTTAAAACAAAAGACTGCAGTAGCAGGTGCGCGGGAGGTTCTCGCCCACGGTGGGCGACTGTGGGACCCTTCTCTCCCTCTCCCCAGCCTCTCCTCCCTCTCCTTTCTTTTTTGCGCGGCCACCCCCCCCCTTTTTTTGCCAACACACAAACCAAAAAGGAATTAAACACAAACAGCCCCCCCCCCCCCCCCCCCTTGGGCCCGATGCACTCCTGAAAAAGGAAAAGAAATAAAAAGAGCAAAAAGCTCCCCTCTTCTCCTTCCTGCCCCTCCCCTTTCTCTCTCTCTCTCTCTTTTCATAACCTGTTGTAACACTTTTTGAGCCTAAGTTATTAAAAATCAACATGCCTGCGAATGGCTGGGCTCCACCGCCTCCTCCGGGGAGGCCGCCTTTGAAAGGCAAGCGTGCCAACGCGAAAACCAAGTCTACGGCAAAGCTCGAAAGGTTTACGCCAGATTCGGAGTCATATGTGTATATCAACCTAAATGGCCTTGGCGCTGAAGGACTCAAGGCTCTGCGAATATTGCTAAATTTCATTTTCGAGAACATCATCCCAGGACTTGGAAAGTGTCATACCCGGGAACACCATCGCTCAATACACTAGCGATCCCCGTATACGGTGTAGTATCATCGTCGATCGACCTTTCGCACTCGTATGTTGCGATCGAATGCCAAGTTATATCACTGAGTCTTTTTAATATTCATATTGATAACTGATGATGCATGATCAAATCATGATACGCCGTGGGCAATCAATCAGTTTATTTGAGACGCATAAAGAAAAATAGTTTCTTTGTCACTGCCTTCGTCGTCTGGCGCGGATTTCTTTGCCTGGTGGAGGACCACCAACAAAAGTCAGATCGAACTTTGACTGTTCGAGAATGTCCCAGATCTTATTAGGGATTCCGCCCAACGATAATTCAAAAGGGACATCAAGCACTCCTCTTGGCAGTGTCTGAATGGTCCACGCAGTGTAATCCTTGTCTCTGGGAGTAATTGTATCATCCCATGTCTCGAGACTTTTTGCGTCTTTATATACTGGCAGATAATGTCTTGCCTTTGGAACCTCAACCGGGTCCATACTTCTCCAGAACTGGAGTATCGGTTGTACTATCTTTGCGGCTGATGATATTTTGAGTGTCCGTGTGACACGCATCTGTCGTGGGACCGCCACGACCCGCATCAAGTATAAGTCTGAGAGAGTGTCATCAGCGACATGTTGTTCCGCTGGTCTCATCAAATAGAAAACATTTTTCACCCATGCGATGGTTGCTATCGCATCGCCTTCCTTCCATCGCTCATGGACAATCTCAACGTTGCCTGCGTTTGGGTCAGTGTCCGTCCCCTCCTCCTCCTGGTGGACGTCCTTTGATCTCATCGACCTCATCGCCTTCCTCGGTTGGTCGTTGATAAGATCATTCCGCGCTCTCCTTAGCTGCGCCTCTGTGATCTTCTCCTTCTTTCCGCTATGCTCTCGCGGAGACTTGGACTGAGTCCCCACCGCGCTTATGCGGTCAGTCTTCTCCTTGCTGTCCACCTCACTCTCCTCCTTCTCAGCTATCGGTGCCCGATAAGCATCGTCTTGGTCTATGCCAGCCTCCTTGTGGATGGGCGGCACCTCTTTGAAATCATCCTTCATCCGTTTTAACGCCTCCTCAACGGATTCATCTTCCAGTAAGAAGGGATCATACTTAATCAGCCTTCTTACATTCACAATTTGCACCTTCCCTCTACCCCTGATCTTGTAATTCAGAGGTCCCGTCTGTTCCATAATCTGATAAGGTCCTTTCCAGTGAGTGAACAGCTTAGAGCTGACTCCCTTCGGGACTTGAGGATGGTACAATAGTACAATATCCCCGACCTGGAACTTGATCTGATCCAAGTGCGCTTGTCGCACCCCTTCAGCATCAGTCTTTCGGCGCTCCGCCTCTCTATGCGCCCTGACTATTTGTTCCGCCTCCATCTTCACTCTAAGTCTCATCCCAAACAACTCATCCGCATCCGCCCAAGTGTCTTTTGGGTGAAGGAGCGAAGTCGGGATATCAGGCTCACGCCCATATACTAACTGATATGGCGAGATTGAGCTCTTCGAGCCTCCTAACGCCGTAGAGGGTAGACAGTTCATTGCAAACGCAAATGATGGTGCTGCCTCGACCCATGCTCTTTGATTCTCCTTCTTCGTGCAATACATCTTTAGCGAGGCTTTGAGGGGTCTGTGTACCCGCTCGATTTTCCCATTTGCTCGCGGGTTATAGGCAGTAACATATTGCCATTTCATCCCGTATTAATACTTAGATAGTTTGTCGATGACCTCGTTATTAAAGTCCGAGCCTCGATCAGAACATATCTTTCTTGGTAATCCGATCTGTGAGATGATCCTATCGATCAGCGCCTCGGCCGTCGTCTTGCCGGTAAGCCATCTGGACTTTTCCTCCAGTGGTATCTGCCAGAAGCCATTCTTAAGGTCAATGACCGAATAGAATTTTGCATTCCGCAGTACTCTCCTTCCTTCTTCTAATGTCGGGAGAGGATTTCTCTCTTCCTCCAGCACCTTGTTAACACGAGCATAGTTAACTGTCAGGCGCCATTCTCCTCCTGGCTTCGGCACTATTCTCGGTTGTGAGACTATTGGAGATGTTGATCTCTCAATAAAGTCCTCATTGAGCAGCTGTCTTGCTAGCTCCTCCGCTATCTTCGCCTCATGTATACTCAAATTCGCCCTTCGTGGTGCCGGTGACGGCTCCGCACCCGGTATTTTGTAAATAACCGCAGTGAAATCTTCAGGCTTGACACCACCTGCATGTGGAGGGTCAAAAATTTCCTTGTTCGCCTCTCATTTGGCTTTTAAAAGCTCCTTCTCCTTCTCCGTGCCTACTCCTTCTTCCAATATGTTCCGCGCCGCCTCTTGAAAATCTTCATCAGACATCTGCTTATGCTGCTTGAGGGGTTCTCTGTCCTCCTCCAAGCCTAAGTCCTCTTCCGAGACATCATCTAGGCCCGTCTTTTCATACGTGACCGTGTCCGGCTCATCATCTTTACCGAGCTCCACCAGCATGTCAATGAGTCTCGCGTATTGCAAAGGAGCTTTACGGGTGTAAAAACCATCAAAGCATGTGAATGCTTGCGGTATCAATTTCAACTTGTCGAGGTCTCTGAGCTTCCGCTTGTATGCACTGCTCTGCTCACGAGTTCCCATACGACAAGCCACCACTAGCTGTTGCTTGCGAGAGGGTACCGGTATAGGATGATCAATAAGCCGGTCCCTTATTTCCTGCGCCCATATCGCCTTCTCATTATATGGCAGGATAATAGTATACGGCTTATTATTTTCGAATAAAGTCCGTAAGCATTTCTTCACTTCAGACAGTGAACGCGGCCACGTGGGCTCGTCACCCCAGAAATCAGTAATAAAACTTTTAATAGTTTCTGGTGGAGTATCCGGGATTCGCCCCGTTCTCCTTGGTAGTACTACAAACTCCTCCCTTTTTTCTTCTCCTACTTTCGCATGGAAACAGTATCCGTTAGTAATATGGACATCTGTTCCTACTCCTTCCGCGAATCTCGCCAACGACGGGCTTCTTTGTGCGACACATATAATCTCCTCCTTTCGCTTCTCGATTAAGTCATCAATAGACTTTTTGTCCCAATGGGATGTCGGAACTGTGACAGTGCACACTTGGGATTCCCAATTGTCGGTCCAGGACAGTTCATCCGGTCTTACGACATGGGGGTGAACGTACACCTCAAGTGCCTCATGTGCGATGGCCATCTTTTTGTGATCCGTCGCTAGACTCAGCTCATAAGCCTCATAAGAGTCAGTAGCGTTGAAGGGATCAATATCGTTCTCTTCTCCTCTTTTTACTCCATATATCACTCGCCGTGCGGCGCAATCAATCACAGCCCCCATCGTAGCCAATTGGTCATACGATAGTAATATTGACCCGTGGTAACCGGGGACGACATAGAGGTCCATACGGTATACTCGTGCGGATTTCAATTTAAAGGTCAGTGTGATGATTCCCGTGATATCCGTCCGGCTGCTCACTCCTTTGAGAGTGCCCGTTGACTTTTTCATATTTCCGTCCACCCAGTCCCGGTATCGATTAAAAAACTTCCTGCCGACAATATTAATATTCGCCATCGTATCATTAACAACTTTTAATATTGTCTTCAATGTTTCACAATAAAGTTCCGTATAACACAGAGCATCGGGCCAGTGTATATTGGCTGCGAGAACAAGAACTTTACGTTCCAAATTTTGGAGTCTTGTCTCTAAGTTTTTCAACTCCTCCTTCTTCTCCTCCTGCTTCACCTCATTAACATTTTTATTATTCTGCGGTACTGGTGCGTTTACTATTTGAGCGACATTGTCTTGTGGTACTTGAGTACACACATTGTCTTTTTGCTCGCCACCCGCCGCGACCGTAGACATTGAGTCTGTTCGTGGTTGTTTGCTTGGCCGAGGCGATACATCTGCCATTGGCCTCCTCGCCTCCATCGCAAGTCTCGCCTTCCTATTTGCATCAGTTATCATTGGTAACCGTGCTGTATGAACGGGTATGAGACTACCTTGGGGCTGCAGTCTCTGTGTACCCACATCTTTGTTTTCACATAGAGGAAGCGTTGGCTCAGTCTGCACAACAGCATTAGAAAGCACTGTGACTTTAGGGTTAAACTTCACAGTCTTCTCCTTCCTCTCTTCTTCCCCCTCCAGTCATTCCACCACCTCGAAACGATTACCTTGAGTAGTGTCCGGGTAGGATGACGTATCGGTCTCCGAGGCAGTGTTGCAGGCCTGAGCTCGACCGAAATTTGGGTTGGAGCTTGCCCACGAGCCTCCTCCTCCTCTGGGTGGGGGGGCTGGAGCTCGAACAGCTCTCCCTTCATAAGGGGTATATCCCCGACCTCCTCCTCTTCCTCTCTGAGGGGTTCCCTGCCACCTCGAGGCTCCTCTCCATGTTCCTCGTCCTCGTCCTCCTCCTCCTCCTCCTCGTCCTCCTGCTCCTGCTCCTCCTTCTCGTCCTCTTTGAGAGGCCTTTAAGTTCTTTTGTCTCTCCCTTTCCTCCTTCTTCTCCTTCATCCTCTTCATGTAGGTAATGATTGCCTCTCGTAACTCCTCATCATCACACATATTGGCATACCAACCTTCGTTCACAGCGGCAATCTGAAGCATATTGAAAAGGCCCGGTTCCTTGCCTTCCGTCCTGCTCAGAAGATTTGCCCTTGCTGTTGGGTTCTGCCTATCATGATTGAAAGAGCAGTCTCTGTTCTCCATCTGTGCCTTACACTGCAAGCCCGCGAACCACCTCCAACATGCGGTCTTCAGGTCTGGCTCTCTCTGTCTCTTCCAACCGGCAACTCTGTTTGTGTACGTGGCTTGTGCGCCAACAGGTACACCGCCTGCCTGTGCCGTATGTGCCTCCGTGAGCGAGTCCATGTTTGAGCATGCACTCATCACTTCTTGAAACAGTGCTGACGGAGCAACGCTTTGAACCGTATTTTCGAACACGTGTGTCTCGAGGAAGTTCTTGGACTTCACTGAGCTAAACGTCGAGCATTGTTGTATGAGCTGAGTAAGCTTACTCGGGTTAACTGTGTGTAACGCCGAAAAGAAATAGAGGATGATCGACTTGCGGCCATAGAATAGCCCATAGGAGGAAACTACCTCCGTAAGGGTCGCCGCCAAGCCAACAGCACTCCTCAAACTCATCGCCACTGTCTCAAAGATTTCAAATCCTATGAGAGTACCAGTGCAGAGATGCTGGTATCCATGAGATTGAAAATATGAAATGAGTGTGGCCACCGCCAGTTCACACTGAGCGTCTAGGCCTGTTGCATTGTTTCTCTTAATCTCCTCCTTCTTTCTCAAAAACTTGTACTGTGTCAGATCAAATCCCTCCGAGACTAGAGATTGGTCAAAAACAGTAACAAGTGCCTCGTATTCCTGCGTTTCGTCGCAAGGAAAAGCCTTCATGCAGGCATTGATCTCTTTGAGCTTGCTCAAAAGCGAAGCATCAGAGTCTTTGTCTGAGCTCGTCTTGGCATATAGCATGAGACTTGCCACTCCTCCTTTCTTCCCCTTGAAGGCATTTATGATGTTCTGTCTGTCCTTCTTCTCCGTGTTTGTGACCACCACCGTAGTTGAGCCCGAGGGTGCAGGGGCTGGTGGGGCAGGAGCTGGTGGGGTCAAATATGTCGGAGGGTGTGTCTTTGCACCACTCACTTTTGCTTTCATTCTTTCCAGTCTCATCGTCTTCTCGAACTCCTCATTCTCTTTCGCCTTCTTCTTCTCAGATATCACCAGCTTTTGAGCATGAGTGATAAAGGCCACCAATTCAGAAGCAGATCTGAGAAAATTATATTTCTCCACATATTGGTCAACACCTGCTTTGTTGGCGACCGGTGGTGCGTTACTAAGTGATTTAAGGACAGAGTGATCCTTGGTAGGAATCCATCTCTTCCATGCCTCCTTGTGCAGTAACGCACCCATCAACAGTCTGATCTTGGTCAGAACTCTGTCAGTCTTCTCTAACTCATCAATCACAGGATGAGTTTCTCCTGCTGCCTTAATGCTTTTTCCATCTCTGCCTTCCCCTCCTCCAAGGTCTTTATTTCCATTGTAAAAAAATGAAATATGCCACTCGAGTTTTTCGAACCCAGATTGGTCTTCATTTTTGTTACATCGACTGCCTCCTGACCAGTCGCGAGGAATCTGGCCGTTGCTCTTGGGTTTGTGTACTGGAGGTAACCCTCACATCGTGGGCCGTATGTACGTTCCCAAATCAGGGTTTGAGTGTACACCCCAAAGATAGCATCGAGTAATTCAAGGTGGGTGTGTGTGTCCCCAAACTTGATATGCTGTATCTTCTTTCTCTCTTCTGGATCAGAGACCAGTTTGCCGAGGAGCTGTGCTGTGTTTGATAATAGGATATAGACATCCTTTTTAGCACGACTTTTCTCTCTTCTTTGATCCTGAGGGATCCACACATAGGTATCCTTCTCTACCCCCATCTTGTTATCAAACTCTTCTTTAGTGAGGTCATAGTGGTCTTGCACCCACTGTTGTTCCTCCACTGTGATCTCCTCTCCATCACTATGAATCAAGTCGATCATTTTTCGTCCTCCTCCTCCCGTGTAGGCAGGTGGTAAGGGATTACCATATGCTCCTCCTCCTCCCGTCTCTTCTTGTTCAAATCCTCCTTCATCTTCGTCTCCTCCATATCTTCCTTCATCATCCCAGCCCTCTTCTACTCCTCCTCCTACTCCTTCATCTCCTCCTCCTTCATTCAATCCTCCTCCTCCTCCTTCATTCAATCCTCTTCCTCCTCCTCCTCCTCCTCCTGCTTCTTCTTCTTCTCTTCTTTGATCTGCCTCCGAGAATTCACTCACTTCGGCGGTCTCTGTCGACATGATGTCGTAGTAGTGATCAACAGGAGGACAGTGTCAGCTCCTATGTTTGGTTTTTGTTCGTTTGTGTTCTGTTCCTCCTTCAGTCGATTGACTAGTGAAGAGAGAAACTAATAGAGAGGGTAGGATAAGATTCCCTGTCCTCTATGAAACACTGTTTGTATGTTTGTTTTTCTTTGAGAAAAATAGTCTTTGAGACTTTCTCCGATTTCTTGTTCTCCTTACTCAGATTACTTTCTCCTCCTTCTTTTCTATATTGTATCTAGTATGAGGCACTTGGACCTACACACAGATAGTAATAGAGAAGCTAGAAAAGCTCTCCTTGAGAAGTCGACAGTCGGTCGGATAGGTTCTCAGACCTACCTTTAGAAAACGATCAGAGATTTGCAAAAATACTCTGACGTATGTGTGAGATAATGCAGATAAATGCACAAACTAGAAGGGTAGAGTGTTGTGCTCCTGTCCCTATGCTTGTTTGTGTTTTGTCTGTGTTCCTTCACTCTTCTGTCCACCTCCTTCTTCTTGGTCTCTGTGTGAGAACAGCAAGAACGACAGAGAGTTTGTATCTGATGTCTCATTGTGAGCACACAGATACTGATTGGGCTAGAGGGTACGAGACACCTGCTTGAGACTAATCAAATTATTTGTTTTGTGAAAGAGTTATGAGGGAGCTGTGTTGGAGTATTTGTTTTCGTCTGACGTCCCCGTGTGAGACAGGTCAGTGAAAATTCACTCTGTTGCCTGTGTGGCAAAGCAGAAAGAAATCACCCTAGTGATGTGGACTCCAAATGTAATGCCCCCAACGATAGCTCGTAAAAAGTCGGTAATACAACCAAACACAGTCCTCAAGAATGAGAATGATGTCTCGTTGTATTAGCTCAGTGAAGCCAAAAAGGAAAACGGCAACAGACCAGGAATAAAATGGCATCAGGTCCAATCCGGACAAATAATATTGAAAAACAAGCTGGTGCACCTGTCACCAAGAAAAGGTATTTTTTACCTGCTATCCGGGGGGTGATGCCTACAGCTCTACCCCCCTGTCCACCACAACGATTCACAGTGGCTCTGAAGCATTTTGGGGAGGGCTTCCCTTCTGCTCTGTCACAGACAGGCGAAACCTTTCCCTCTCGATCACTTTGAGTGATGTTGTTGTGCTCCAACACGTACAAGGCTCCTAACCCTTAATAAGTAGGAAAGTATAAATGATATGAGAAGCCGGTTTCACGTCTCCCAGGCGTCCCCAGTTGACTAGCTGACCAGCTCCACAAGAACTTTAATAGAATTATCCTCCCAACAGACAAAAGCCCGCCAAACAAACAAAACAGAAGACGGGAGCTCTAAGCCTTTAAATTTCAGGTGTCCATACAGGTCATATTGGCATTGGGGCCAATAATGCCACCCATACCAGAAAATACACGCCTTTTTCCGTACTAACTACTAACTGACAATATTAACTAACGTATTAACCGGTTGTATTAATCCCATCACCTAGCTCACTTCCCAAGGTGGGAAGACGCACGTATAAGAGGGAAAGTTATTATAAAAAAAGTGAATTGAAAGAGTCAATAATAACTGAATCTATATATTAATACATAGTATTAACACTTCACGTTAAACAAGAAATATGATATATACAGGAAAAATAACGAATAAGAAGTGTGTGTGTGTGTGAGAGAGAGAGAGAGAGAGAGAGAGAGAAAGAGAGAGAAAGAGAGAGAGAGAGAGAGAGAGAGAGAAAGAGAGAGAGAGACAGAGAGAGAGAGAGAGAGAGAGAGAGAGAGAGAGAGAGAGAGAGAGTAAGGACGGAGAGAAGGGTTCGAATCGGATCATCGGGTGCGCAAATTTAGAATGTATTAATATGTATGTGTTGCGAGTGAGTGGTTCGAATCTTCCTGTGGTGGTGGTGAGGTTTGAGAGAGAGAGAGAGAGAGAGAGAGAGAGAGAGAAGAGAGAGAGAGAGAGAGAGAGAGAAAAGAAAGAGAAAGAGAGAGGTTATTAGGATACAAAGTGGGGGAAGGGGGGAGGTCTTTTCAGCCACACAATCCATGCATTGATGGATCGAGAAATCTCTTCACTCATGATCGATCGATTGAGTAAATTGGAAAATCTCTTGCTGCACGCAGTCCATAACACGCCTGCTCATGGCAGAAGCCGGGCTCTGTCGTCGTCGTCGTCGTCGCGGCCGCTCTCCCACTCCTCCTCCTCCAGCAGCTCCTCGGCAAAACACAGCTGCACAGCCTCGTCCTGCCCCTGCCCCTCCCCTTCCCCTTCGCCAGTTGCAGCCCACACACTCCCACAGCTGCGTGCGCGCCATGGCTGGACTCCCGCGCTATTGATATGCATAGCCCCCTCTACCAGATGCTCTCTCCTACTAACCCACCACCTGTTCATACCACACACACATCGCATGCATATGATCTAAACGCTGTTAGTCTCCAC
>WBZZ01006259.1:120000-122500 GCA_019918135.1 Paulinella micropora
TCTTCTTCTTCTTCTTCTTCTTCTTCTTCTTCTTCTTCTTCTTCTTCTTCTTTTTCTTCTTCTTCTTCTTCTTCTTCTTCTTCTTCTTCTTCTTCTTCTTCTTCTTCTTCTTCTTCTTCTTCTTCTTCTTGTTCTTCTTCTCCTTCTCCTTCTTCTTCTTCATACTTCTACTTCTACTTCTACTTCTTCTTCTTCTACTACTACTACTGCTACTACTACTACTACTAATAATAATAATAATAACAATAATAATAGTAATGATAATAATAATAGTAATAATAGTAATAATACTCTTCATTTTTCTGTTTTTCCTATCGGTCATGGTTTTCCCTAGTTAGCAAGAACAAAAAAGGATCATGCACTCTCCAGTAAGAAAGGGTAAGAAAGAAGAGTAGGAGGAAGAGGGGAGGAGGAAATGAAAAAGCAGGCTGAAGAAAAGAGTAGTATCAAACGTTGCTGCTTGTGTACTGGCTCTGTTGATCTCTGTATTTCTTACTTTATTTCTTACTTGATTGATCTGTGCGACTAGAAGGTGCTCCGGCAAAATCGATACATATATCTATCCGTTCATCTTGCTAGCTATCTATATATTTTCGCTATTTGTTGACGTGTAGAAGGTGGTCGAGTGTGGCGGTTCCGAGAAGGGGTGTTTTCTAATCCTGGACCCATGAGGCAAATAGCAGACGGGTAGGAGAGAGAGAGAGAGAGAGAGAGACAACAGGTGTCTTCCAACCCTGGACCTATGCGCCAAATAGAAGACGGGTAGAAAGAGAGAGAGAGAGAGAGAGAGGGAGGGAGGGAGGGAGGGAGAAAGAGAGAGGGGGGGGGGGGGGGAGGCAGAGAGAGAGAGAGAGAGACACCTGGACCTATGCGTATGTATGTATATATGTATGTATAGATATATGGATAGATCGATGTTGCAGGGACGCGGCAAGGGCGCTGGGGGTTGAGTTCGGACGCACACTGCGCGCCGCAGGCATCGACTTCAACTTTGCACCAGTGGTAGGTGATGTGATGTGATGTGCTGTGATGTGATGTGATGTGTTTGTGACGTGTTGTGATGTGATGTGATGTGATGTGATGTAGTGTGATGTAATGTGATGTAATGTAATTTAATATAGTGTCATGACATGTCATGTCATATCATGTCATCTAATCTAATGAATCTAACATATTTATGTCTGTATGCATGCATGGATGTACTGTTAGGTGGACGTGGACACCAACCCTGCCAACCCGGTGATTGGTGCGAGGGCGTTCGGCAACACACCGGAACAAGTCAAGGGTCATACTTACATCACATATATACATCAAACTACTGATAAGAATAGTAATAGAAGCAATTACTTGCACCTGTCAGCGTGATGGATTCGTCATCGAGTCTATTAGATGCGTATGTGTGTTTTGCTTAGAAAAAGCCATCCCATTTCTGCTAGCGATGCGGTTGGAGGACGTGGATGCATGCGTAATAGTAACAATAAGAACAGAAAAAACAATACTTGCACGAACCATTCAGCGATGAACTGATTCTGTTCGGTGCATATGTGTGTGTGGTTTAGAAAGAGCCATCACATTGGTTTTCGATAGGGAAAGTAGACTGAATCAACCAAATACCTAAAAATCCTCTTGTTGGGCCGAACTGTTCTTCACTTTTACACGTTTCTGTTGGCGTGGGCAGTAAGAGGGCAATGCTGCATGTGCAATACTGATAGTAATAAACAGTAGTAATCATAATTACGCAAACCATTCAGCGATGGATTCATCATCGAGTCTATCATGTGCATATTTGTATTTTGGTTTAGAAAAGGCCATTCCGTTCCTGCTGGCCATGCAGGCTGAGGGCGTGGCTGCGTGTGCGAAACACTTCCCAGGTCCAAGCGCTTTGTCGAGAAAAGAGAGAAAAAGAAGTCAGAAAAAAGAAGTAAGGAACGGGAAGGAAGGAAGGAAGGAAGGAAGGAAGGAAGGAAGGAAGGAAGGAAGAAACGTATGTATATATGTATATATGTATGTATGTATGTATGTATGTATGTATGTATGTATGTGTGTAATGTATGTATGTATGTAGGTATGTATGTTTGTATGTGTTGTATGTGTGCATGCTGGTTGGTAGGGCACGGTGACACGGCAACTGACTCGCACCTGGGCCTACCAAAGCTAGCACACAGCTTAGAGCGCTTGCAACGGGTTGCTTGAGAGAGAGAGAGTGAGAGAGAGAGAGAGAGAGAGAGAGGGAGATATGTATATATATATGTATATATATATAGAGAGAGAGAGGATATGTGGGGGCGGGGGGAGATATAGAGGGAGAGAAAGATGAAATGAAAGACAGAAAAATAGAAAAACAACAACAACAACAACAACAACAACAGCAACAACAAATGACAAGTATGTGGAAGGAAAAGACAAAAGAAGGCAGAGAATCTCCATGTCGTGCTAGGCATCTATCTATCTATCTATCTATCTATCTATCTATCTATCTATCTATCTATCTATCTATCTA
>WBZZ01006259.1:127500-130000 GCA_019918135.1 Paulinella micropora
GGGAAGCACAATCCTGTTCCCTCAGGGTGCCCTTTCTCGCTTGTTGAGCCCGGAATAAAACCCACAGTTCTGTCGGTTTATACTAGACTGTCGAATAGTCTCGAAACTCCATCTGCTTACTGGGTCCTCTGTAATGGAGGTGGGAGCTCGTTCTGCAAGGGGCGCTTTATGGAACGAGCCCTGGCCCCGCCTGGTACTAGGGAGGTCTTGGTATCGCCTGTATCAGTCCCTTCCGTGCAAATATCACGGCTTAGCTGGGCATCGGGTTAATACTTTACCCACAGACTTCCTTGGTTGACGAAATCAGAAGCTCCTTTTTTCTGACATTAGTCGATATCTCATCTATCTATCTATCTATCTATCTATCTATCTATCTATCTATCTATCTATCTATCTATCTATCTATCTATCTATCTATCTATCTATCTATCTATCTATCTATCTATCTATCTATCTATCTTGGTGTGGGTATGCTGGGCCCGTGGTGGGGTGCCTTATGTGTGCCTAGCCATACGCCTATAAGTCACATGCCGAAATAGCGACGGGAAGCACAATCCTGTTCCCTCAGGGTGCCCTTTCTCGCTTGTTGAGCCCGGAATAAAACCCACAGTGCTCTGTCGGTTTATACTAGACTGTCGAACAGTCTCGAAACTCCATCTGCTTACTGGGTCCTCTGTAATGGAGGTGGGAGCTCGTTCTGCAAGGGGCGCTTATGGAACGAGCCCTGGCCCCGCCTGGTACTAGGGAGATTTGGTATCGCCTGTATCAGTCCCTTCCGTGCAAACATCACGGCTTAGCCGGGCATCGGGTTAATACTTTACCCACAGACTTCCTTGGTTGACGAAATCAGAAGCTCCTTTTTTCTGACATTAGTCGATATCTCATGTATCTATCTATCTATCTATCTATCTATCTATCTATCTATCTATCTATCTATCTATCTATCTATCAATCTATCTATCTATCTATCTATCTATTTATCTATCCTTCTATCTAGAGGCTATCTTTCCTACCTATCTACCTGCCTGCCTACCTACCTATCTGCTACCTACCTATCCGTCTATTTTCATTCTAGCGGCACATCGAGCAATCGATGCGGTGTACACAGCAGTGCGAGAAGGTCGACTGTCCAGGTACTTGAATACCATGTTATACTATGTGCATGCATGAATTAATCTAAATCTATGTGTATGTCTAGGGCGCGGTTGGAGGAGGCTGCCCGGCGGGTTGAAGTGCTCTGCAGACAGTACGCGCGCGACCCCCCCACAGCAGTGACAGCTTGACGCTTCTTTCAACTGCACGCAATGACTATTTTACCTTTAAGATCTGATGTTGAGATATAACCTTTCAACACGGACACGGTTTTAATGAAACTGGCCACTCGTTTTTACGCAAAGACTCGTCTGGTAATATATAAGAAAATACTCAGCCAGTGGGACTAGTTCTTCTTTTTTTTTTTTTTTTTTTTTTTTTTTTTTTTTTCTCGCAAGTCAGTCGCTCTTTTAATGGAAACTTCACTTGCCAATTGTAGGACAGAGTGGCAGACGGCCGATTTCGCCGAAGTATGAGAAGGAAAGTAATTTCAAAAGGCTTAGTAAAACTATTAGCGACTAAACTTCTTTTTACACAAGTTTCTACACTTTTTAAAAATAACTCTTTGAGGAACTGATAAATTTACTTAAATCTGAGCTTCACTAACTAGTCAAGTTTTCGATTTCGTTTAGAAACTTATGGTTTCAAACGATCAAGGACAGGATAAACAGGCAGCTAAAGTGCAAGCAAAGTATGATATATTTAGAAAATAATAACTCCTTCAGAACTATTGACGATTATGATGTGTTTGAACATTAAAAAAAAATTTTGAAAAAAAATTAAAAATCCAACCGTTACACTTGAACAGTTTTTTCACAGTTTTGCACGTATTTCAGTGCTTTTTTTTTGTACGAAGATGTCAAGTCATTGTTTCGGTTTGTTTTTCCATGACTTGAAATACACAAAATATTATTAATTTATTTTGATTTTATCATATTTAAACATAATTTTGAAAAAATTCAAAAAATTTGAAAATATACCGTACAATAATTTATGTAACTTAACCCTACTTGCCACTCACTTGTACTAGCTATACCGTGATACTCCCGCGTGACTACTTGCCAGAACTATGCATGAAATTAAATCAATGCGAGTTTTTTTAGCATATTTATAATGTTTTTGAAGCATAAAACTGTTGTGGAAGCTTAGACTTCAAGTTGCGGCCAGTGAGTGACCCTGTTCAAGTTTACCGTGACTACTGGTCACTGTGACACACACTTCAGACTACTTCAGCCTGAGTGCCCGTGACTCACTTGTAACTTATGATGGTTATACATACTAACTGACTACTTGAACTACTATGATGCATGAAATTAAATTAATACGAGTTTGTTTAGCATATTTCTAGTATAATGTTTTTGAAGCATAAAACCTGTGTGGAAGCTTAGACTTCAAGTTGAGTGACACT
>WBZZ01006259.1:135000-147500 GCA_019918135.1 Paulinella micropora
GAGCTTCAAAGGCCACTACACGGTTGCGGCGATGGGCCTGCCTTGGGAAGTGGATCGCTTGGCTTGTTGGGACAGTCCGGACGTGAAGGTGCACCTCAAGTGTGATAATGATAACAACACTTACGCCAACAGTCATCACAGTGACGACACTTACGCCGACGGGCATCACAGCGATTTCGATAATTTGATCTTGCGATCGAAGTTCTGTTTCGCACCGGGAGGAGGAGGGGCTCTCACGGGACGCTTCTCAGAGACTCTCTTGCTTGGCTGTGTGCCCTTGGTCACAGATGACTTGATCCTACCCTTCGAAGGCTACTTGGACTGGTCTGCTGCTGTCTTGTCATTTCCCGTTAAGAATCTACCGACGGTGCCTGTTGCACTGGCGGAGAAGGAACGTGCGCATCCAGACAATATTGCACGTATGCAGAAAATCGGTAGTAAATACGTTGACACATGCTTTCTGACTCCGAGCCATGAGCTCATGTGCGTACTCGCAACTGTGAAAAAGAACATAGATTGCTCGTCTGCGACCAGACAAGGGGGAGCTGAGGCTGGCGTGGGGCAAGTTCAATCGCCGGTGACAACACAGTCTCCGTTCCTCACGATGCCCGATACTGCGTCGTGGAAACTTGAGTGGGGCACAATACGTCCTATTTATACTGGCCCGCCAAGCACCGCGCCTTGCCCTGGCATAGATTTCCAACCGGCCCAGCCAGGCGTTCATGCTGCGAAGCTCCGGTGGGCCGGCTACCAATACAGCACGCGGTGGGGCAACGTGTTATCTCCCTACTGGATGAGACGAAGTGTAGCGTACATGGGGGGGTGCCAGTTACGAAGGACACTGCAATGTTCGGCGAGGAATGGATGCAATTCTTGCCTACCACTTACCCGGCGTCCCCTCCCGTGGACCCTCGCTTACTGGCGGAAACTTGTAGCTGCTACGGGCGGTGGAATTGGGAATTTGGACATGAGTGTGCCACAGGGTGGATGGATATTGCACCTTAGTACAAGGCACAAGGTACGCCTTCTAGCAATTTTTCAAACTACGGCGTCAAACGACACCTGAGGAAATTTTCAAGTTTCACCCGACAGATTGGGTTATATATGACCGGTGTGAGTTCTTGTCCACAGGCCATGGTGTAGCAAGATATCGCAATCTAGACGTGCTACCCAAGGATACTCCCTTTCGGCTCATTTATGTCATTGAACCCGATGGCGTGTTCAAAATCAGTCTGACACACGCGCAGCTCAGGGTGAACGCATTGCGCGTGCTGATTTCACTACTAGAAGAGGCCAACTTGACAGAGCATAATGACACCATCGCTAAGGTGTACCAAGGAAATATGACACCTCCCCTCAACGTTAACGCAGGGGAGCAGCTTATGGTCTCGAACAAAGGTGATAAAGGACCAAACGATGCCAGTCTCTGTTCTGTCTACCAACTTGTGCGGGATCTATGGATGACGAAGAACCGACCGCAAGTCACGATCGAACGGATAGAAAGGACAGTACTCACAAATGACTTTACGCTTGGTCTTTGCGCCCAATGTGATTGCGCTCTGGGGGGGGGCAGCAGCTGGCTGGACTACAGCCTGCTCGCAAACACTGGCAATGTGTACATGGTGTCCACACAGCTCTCGGAAGCTGTGCGCAACAACCACACGCTACCCGCCAACCTTCACGTCCTGGAACGCGAGAATCCAGAAGTCAAGGGAATTTGGGCCTTCAACCCGGACAATATGACAGAAATGTTGGCGATGGACTTTCGCTCGCTCGCTCAGTTCCTCAAGTGGCTTGCTTCCTGAGCTCAGGGAGGCGTTCCTGAGCTCAGGGAGGCGATCATGCCTAAACCCAAAGGACAACCATAAACATGCCACTGACAGAAAAACATAAATGACTGTAAGGGTTTCTCTCGCTCGGCTGTGTAGACAAACAGTCCGACAACGCACACTCTAACCCACAATGTACATTATTATTATTCTCTGCACCTCTGGCTACATAGCCCACTGCCCTGTCTAACCCTATCTAACCTTACCACATAACTAACTTACCTATGCTCTCTCTCCCACTTGCCTTGCAGGCTTCCGGCCTAACTAGCCGGAGGACTAATAACCTCATAAGTATGTAAGTAGGTAAGTAAGTAAGTGAGTAAGTAAGTAAGTAGGTAAGTAATTTGAGCGCACTGGAGACAGCCGACGGTCACTGTAGTAAGTAAGTAGGTACGTAGGTAAGTAGGTAAGTAGGTAAGTAAGTAAGTAAGTAAGTAAGTAATTTGAGCGCACTGGAGACAGCCGACGGTCACTGTAGTAAGTAAGTAAGTAACTAAGTAGGTACGTAGGTACGTAGGTAAGTATTAGTAAGTAAGTAAGTAAGTAAGTAAGTAAGTAATTTGAGCGCGCTGGAGACAGCCGACGGTCATTGTAGTAAGTAAGTAAGTAAGTAAGTAGGTACGTAGGTAAGTAAGTAAGTAAGTAAGTAAGTAAGTAAGTAATTTGAGCGCACTGGAGACAGCCGACGGTCACTGTAGTAAGTAAGTAAGGAAGGAAGTAGGTACGTAGGTAAGTAAGTAAGTAAGTAAGTCATTTGAGCGCACTGGAGACAGCCGACGGTCACTGTAGTAAGTAAGTAAGTAAGTAGGTACGTAGGTAAGTAAGTAAGTAAGTAACTTGAGCGCACTGGAGACAGCCGACGCAGGGTCACTGCAAGTATGAGGGACTATACCACTACTCCAGTACCTAACCTGGAAGTATCTTCATTACTTTCTACCAACCTATTTACAGTAGTTTTCAAGTTCCCACTGATAATATTTAACGTTTGGACTTACCATGTCAACTTCCTTTTTTTCCCATATCTACAATGATTTTTTTGACTAGCCCGGCGTACTACTTTCTTTCTAATTCTACCAAGACACACCGACACCTACTCGCTACCAATGAAATTGAACCAGAACCAGCTTTCCCTCCACATAAACTTACCTCAGAAACTGACGTCGTGAGCACAGCTCACAAGCACTGCAGACCATAGCCATCACCCGCTCAGCTAAACTAAACCCTTGCTCTACTCATAAACCAGCCCTAGTACTTGTACAGCCTTGAACTCTGCATAGGGGTGAGCACGGTCACCGCGGCGTGGTCCGGTAAACACCTGTCACGTTATTAAATAACTATTCTTGAAAGTGGGGAATCGATCACATCGTGATCTTTACAACAAAAAAAGAATTATTAAAAAATATTAAAAACTCATTACGCCTATTTTCACTTGAACCGGCTAAAAAACATATGTCAGGCAAATCGGCGTATATATTAATATTAGTAAAGATACGAATAAGATCCGTGAGTGACCGGGCCCGGGCCCGGTAATCAAGTCAGCGGCCGAGTACTCCTTTGAGAGCTTGCAGCAGCCGCCCTCAGACAAATCATGTTCACCTTTAATCATTTATATATTCAACTGGCATTTCAAAGGCCGCAGTTTTGAACTTTAATTGGAACTTTTGAGTCACGAATTAATACAGTCACGAATTATTAACCAAATGGTACTAAGATATTAAAATCATACTAGTGACTTAACATCATAAGTTCATTTGTGAAAAACTTGTGACAGTGAGAACTGATATAATAATAATAATAAATGATTACCCTCAGGCTGTTTTGCCCAATTGGTTATTGAGAACAAGGAGAAAGAATTTCAAAAATTGTATAATCATAGATACTACTGAGCTGACTCGGTACGACTCCCGAGGCAGCAGCCTCAGAGTCCGATGCTTACTTGAAACTGCCGCCCATCATGAGTCAGGTCATTGGACAATTAATTATACCCTTCCTCCTGAACCGTGACTACGTCCGTATTGCTATTTGGTATGTTAGCCTTATTCGTTACTGTTAGTAGTCTTATTAGTTATTAATACAGTCATTTAGAGTATCTTTTCTGGTACTGGTGGCACTAGCTTTTTACCATTACCATTATTGCCCATATCAAGCCGTTTCGTGGGTCACTTTCTGGAGGTACATCTTTTGTGTAACGTCGGACGGTCAGTTGGACTGGCGGGAATTGTTCAGTATTGTTAAATTTTTTTACGTGGGAAGCAGTTGGCAGGTAGGAGGGGGACGCCCCGAGTTCCTGTCACCGTTTGCAGAAGTCGCGAGGGTTTTCTCCCAACAGGTTATCTAGCCTTGGAGCGTGACCTGTGCAACGGATCGCAGAGGAGAACCTTCGTTAAAGGGGTGAGGGGTCCACCTTAAGTGACCCCATTACAGGAAAGTGCGCATTTTCAATTGTGTGGCTACAGCTGATCACTGTAGACACTACCCACGCTCTGCTTTGCTGGTGTGCAGTGCAAGGGCAAGGTGGGGTACAGGACAGAGAGCAAGACACCGAAGCGTGCAGGGCGCAGGGAGGGTGAGCCTCCTAAAGGGTGTGGTGCTTTTGTCAGCTCGGTGACGTGATTGATTGCCGTGGTAACTGGGGGATTGAGCCCACGGGACACAAGTTACAAAGGCAAAGTACAAAGCAGTAGGTCTGTTGTGATTGATTGCCGTGGTAACTGGGGGATTGAGCACCCCAGGCCCACGGGACACAACAAGTTACGAAGCCAAAGTACAAAGCAGTAGGTCTGTTGTGATTAATTGCCGTGGTAACTGGGGGATTGAGCACCCCTGGCCCACGGGACACAAGAACCTACATAAGTTCTTGTCGCATTCGTACTGCATCATTGCATCTACTCCTTGTATTGCTGTAGTGACTGTGTGAGGAGTGAGAGAGAGGTGTGGTGAGGGAGTGAGCTCTGAAGAACCGTGCGTAGGACACGAGGGGAGGAGCGAAAGGTGAATGTTTAGGTGGTTGTACCAAAGCAACTACAAACCTAGGTAGGTTGAAGAACTGACTTTGCAAATAGAGCTGCTAGTAGGTGGAAAGCTATCATAGGTGGTAGCTGAGGTAGCCTTAGTGTAGTTTGAGCATTAGAGTCAGTGATAACACATGTGGTTGAAGAGAGAGAAGGTAAAGGGTGGTGTGGATAAGCAAAACACTATTCTGTGTAGTGTGTGTGAGTCTGCTCGTGGCCTCTGTTGTGTTCTCTCTGTGTGGGTGTGTGTGTGGTTGCTTGCCTGTGTCTGTGCCATCAGAACAGAGTAAGCATAGCGTGACCATATCTCTATTTGCCAAGTAGAGAGCATAGCTGTGTGCTGTGTGTAAGTGTGTGTGTGTGGAGCGTGTGTCTGTTCGAGACTGACGGTGGTTAGAAATGACTACGAGTAAGACAGGCAATAAGATTACGTTCACAGGCAAAGAGGCATGGATCCTATTGCATAGGCAGGCAGTGCAAAGCTGTAATGCTAAGGCCCCTAAGGAAGTGCTGCAGGGTGCTGACGCCCACAAACAATATGTACATCGCGAAAACGTATTAGGGATACAGCTTAAGGGTAGAGAGGTGCCCCCCTTTATACTAGCTTGGGAAGAGATAGCAGAGTGGAATGATTGGGCTGACTTGGACGAAGAAGTAGTAAAGGAATACTTCGAGGACAAAGCCAAGGGTTCTACTCGCATGTGGCCTATGCCCAACCCCAAACCGGAAGCTCCAAACCTTGAGGAGGCGTTAGGGGTAGAGAAAGACAAGGAAACCCCAGTCAAGCGTTACAAACCGGTTTTTGGCAGTCCGAAAGATAAACCAACCACTGAGACTGAAGAGGGAAAGGAGGAGGAGGAGGAGGAAGATGAAGACCGGCACCCCTCTGACCTCTACTCTAGTGGGTATGCTAGCACTGAACACCCAGGCTGTCAACTGGCAAGGGCTCAGACTTAGAGGGCGACAGCAAGAGTGGGGCCTCCCGAGGACAGACGGACCCATCTAAGGTCAAAACCCCACTAGGGGGTGCTGATCGTGCTGTCGCACTGACACGACAGGTGATGGCCTATGACGCTAGTGTACTTGCTGAGATGAGCAAGCAAAAGGAGAGGGTGTTCAATATCATCTATGACATGCTCGGGGGTGAAGCGAAGAGCCTGGTGCGTGACTTAGCTGATCCGGAGAAGCTGACCTTTGGCCAAAACCCTAAAGCACTGTGGGACAGACTGCTAGCCCGATACAAGAAAGCCGACCCCTCTGATGCTCAGGACAAGGTGAAGGAACTGAATGACTTCCTCTTTACGAGTAAGCAACAGTACGTCGGTCAGTGTGTAGACTTGAACGCTAGGAGAGACTGGTTGGCTGATTATGGCCAAGCCCCAACCGATGACCGAATGCAGCAAATAGTGAAGGATGCGTTAGTGGGCCCAAAGCAATCTGACTCTAGGGTGAAGAAAGCTTGGCAAGTCTGGGTTGAAATGGCTGAACTGAACCGAAAGCAGTTCAAGTGGGACTTTGCCTCCTGGTGGAGGTCGTGCAGGATCGTGCCCTGGAGCTAGACAAGAAGTTTGACCGGGCCAAAGTGACTAGTTCCGCAGAGAAAGGTTTGGCAGCTCGTAAGGCCGGAAAAGGGAAACCCAAGGACCAGTGCTGGCTCTTCAGCAAGGAAGGCAAATGCACTCGCGGGGCCTCCTGCCGCTACCTCCATGTTGGAGGGAAGGTGAGAGGGGTGTGTTTTTTGTGGGACAAACAGGGGGAGTGTAGATGGGCCGACAAATGTAGGTTTGAGCATGACCCCACTAAAGCCAAGAAGACCCCTACCAAACCGGCAGACACCCCCAAGGGGGAGAAAGGCAAGAAGAGTGAGAAGAGCAAGGGGCCAAAGTGCTTTAACTGCTTTGAAAAGGGGCACATCGCCGGGAAGTGCAGCAAGAAGTGCCGGTTGTGCGGGTGCAAGCACAAGTTGAGCAAGTGCCCAGATAAAAGCCGAAAGGAGAAGGGCGAGGCAGCAAAAGGCTCAAAAGGGGGGAGTGATAGTGATGACTCCGAGGATGAAGAGCCGGGCGTGGCCTTAGCTCAGATGGTAAAGTTCCTAACCGGCAAGTCGAAAGACAAAGCCCTCATGGCTAAACCCGGGGGTGCCAACCTTAGCCGATCATGCCACCGGAGGACGAGAACAGTCTTGAGATCTTGCTTGAGGATGATGCCGACATAGATAAGATGAACGAGGGGCGATGCCATGGAGTAGCGGAAGGAAAGCGCCGGTGCGTAGCCCGGTTGAAGGACCTTGAGTCTCCCTTCAACAGCCTTAGGATTAAGGCAGCCACCCTCATCGACAACGACTATTGCGTTGAGCATCAGTACCAGCGAGCCAAGCAAGAGAGAGAGAATGCCTTGCGCCGGTGGGCAGCCGACATAGCACGAAGGGATCATCTGGCTCTAATGTGCGAGATGGGAGAACGGGGGTTGGAAGCCCAAGTCAAAAGTGGGAGTCATCCCCTAATGGTTGAGGCCATAGTGAGACACGAAGCCGCAAAGCGGGGTATCCCGTGGAACCGGTCCCTCTTGCCCATCATCCACTATGCAAAGCCCCGTGAACCCGGACAGTTCACCGAATGGGTCATTAGCCGACAACCGGTAACATGGGAGGCGTCGGGTGTACCCTCATGGCGGAAGATGTACCACCAACATTAACCTCAGGCCGGTGCCCAAGCGAAGCATATGTACTTCAGAGGTGGGGTATTCCCCTCTCGTGGGGGAGTTGTGCCTCCGCCCGTAGCATCGGTGCCGGTACGCGCCCAAGAGGTGAAGGGTACTCCCCTCCGTCCGGTAGCACCCAATCCCCGTAGAGAGAGTAAGGGTAGACCTAGCGAGGCGAGCGGGCCGTCCGCGGTACCTGCCCCGAAGGTTGAGATTGGTTCAAGGCCGAGCCGGCTGAGGCTGGTAGTGGTATCATGAGCCAGAACCTGAAATCTTTACTCAAAGCAAAAAGGGAAAAGGTATATGGGGTGAAGGTGAGGCCCGGCCCGGAGGACTACCAACCCGATGGTCTGGCGGACGTGGAAGATGAGCCCCCGGAGATGCAGCCCGATGCCGATCCTTCCTCGGAATCCAACGGGGAGGGGGAGCGTGAAGGTGAAGAGTCCCCGGCTAGAGATGGGGACGTGGGTAGAGCTCCGATAAGGGAGCCGTCCCCCATAGGCCCCGACCCTAGTGCTGATGCAGACCCAGGTAGTGGGGATGCTACCGCCGGGACCGATAGCAAGCCGGTGACTACGCCCTCCACCAGCCCAAGCAATAGGCGTAGGTCAGTGGGCGCTCGTGCGTTTGGCTTCCTTGAGACGGTCCGAGCGTCCGTGAGTGGGATGCCCTGGTTTGCGTCCCATACTAAGACGGTACCCCCTGCAGACCGAAAGGTGACTTCCCTGCTACCCCCTACTATTAGTACCGGTCCGTCTACGGCCGCCCTCAACCTTAGCTGAGCCTGATAGTCCTACCCGAATAGGTACCGGAGAGCGAGAGAGTCGACTCCGAGCCGTGGCAGAGCAGCAAGAGGAGATGCGCAGGTTGCATCGTCAGGCGTTGAGCGGTGAGGAAGAGAAAGATGAAGCTGACTTCCGGAACCGGTGGGGAGAGTGGACTAGGCTGTTGTACGACTGGGCGCAGGGGAGTGAGTATCCCATGAACAAGCCTAGGTGGCCGAGACATTGAACCGTAGCAGGAGCAGCAGCAAATAGTGCCGCAGGGTTTCAACCTCGTACTAGGCCGTTCAGAGTCCGAGAAAGGGTGGTAGGTGATGAGAGCGTACTAGAGAAGGAATACGCAAGTTTGCCGGAAGCCGAGGGAGAAGCTGACCCGGTGGACGACCTAGTTCGTTTCATGACCGAACGCGGATGGATGGCTAAGGGGATCCGGCTAGCAGAACAAGCCCTCCTAGGACGGAGTGCGGACAAAGACCCCATGTTCGATTCGGGAACTACGTTGCACTTTGTGCCGGCCGGAGCTGAACAACGCCTGTTCATTGATCAACATTCAGCGAGGGATGAAACGGGTAGATACGGTCAACGGGGAGACCACCGCGACTAAGAAAGGCTCACTAGACATGACGACCGTGAACGGAAAGGGGGAAAAGAACAGGTTACATCTAGGTAGTGTGTGGGTTAGCCCCAACATAGATGAAACCTTAGTCTCCGGTCCTCAGTTAGCCAAGGATGGTTACAGTGTAGTCCTCCACAAGAAGGGAGAGGGATACATCACTAAGGCCCGGATACCGGACATTTCGCCAAAGCTTAAGGCCGGGGTCCTTTACCTAGACGACAAGCACAAGGTGTGGCGTTTTGTGACATCCACAAACCAAGAGCTGGCGGCAGATAAGATTGACGCTAGAGCTTTCTTTGGAAAGGAGATGGCTAAGGTCACGGAGTTGACTAGTGAACAACTTCACCAGAAGTTCGGAGGGCCCGGAAGCGGCATGCAGTGCCTCATCAGTGAAGCGTACGGAATCAAGATAGTGGGTGACAAAACCCATGAGCAAGCGGTAAAAGAGTGTAAGGAGTGCCCGGCCGCCAAAGGGGGGAAAGTGAACCACCCGGCAAGCAACCAGTTGATACAAGTAGGGAAGTTCGAAGCTGTGGCGTTCGACAAGTCCGGGTGCCTACGCAAACCCCTCTATGGTGGGTTTTGGTACGGCATGGTGGGAATTGAGGCTAACACCGGGTATGCGTTTGGCCTCCTTCTAAAGGATGGCACCGCGGCACCACAAGCGCGCTTCATGCGGGAATGCATAAACTTCATTGAGTCGCAAAGCGGCAAGAGGGGAAGGAAGTCCGGGTAGACGGTGAGCATATTTCAGCTGACTTCAAGGAGCTAGTCGGAGTGAGGAAGAGGATCAACACCCTCAATGAACACAACAAGAACGCCTATGCCGAAGTGTCCCAACGTGACTTTTGGCGCAAAGCGCGTCATAATCTGGTTAGGGCTCAGCTACCCTATGAGCTCTTGGATACGCGTGGCAACACGCTATCCTCTTACACAACCTTTCCCCGAAACGATTCGGTGGTGAGGTCCGGATGTTTGAGCTGATGCCCCGTGAAAGGAAGGTAAATTGGATAGCTTACCTTCATCCTTTTGGGTGTCTATGCCACATGGTCATCGAGGGCAGGTTAGGACACGACGAGAGCCGGCCGCACATGGCCGCCTGGTTAGGGCTGAGTTTGGAGTACTCCGCACACCTGATCCTGTGTGAAGGTAGGGTGTTCCCATGGCGAAACGTCAAGAACTTTGACGACAACCAGCCGGCCTGGCCTTTGTTGCAACCCCTCTGGGAGAAGAAGGGCCTGAGCTTGGAGCCGTTCAAGGGAGACCCGTTAGTGGAAGACGCAGCCCTTGAGCAGCTGTTTGTCCCAAAGCCCCGGGTGGGGGTGACCGATCCAGGTGAAGGTAAGAAGGCCCCGGATCAGGGGGAGCTTGACAGCTCCGATTCCGACGACGAAGTGGAGGAAGCGACCTCTGAGCAGGAAGCCGTGAAAGCCGAGAAAGAGGCCCCCGATCCCGACCCGGAAACAATACTATTAGGGGAGTTGAAGGGAAGGTGGGTGGAGACCCCAGCCACTCAGTGGGGCTGGGCTTGGGCCAAGAAGACCTGTGGGGTGGGTTTCCGGGACAAGGTCCGACGAGGTCAGGTGCAAGACGTGAGTGAACCCATATGGGTTAAGAAGCAGAAGAAGAATGGACCAGCCCACTGGGTAAAGTTTGAGGATGACGACTCCCCAGACCGTATGTTGGACTCGGAGATCGTCAAGTACCTTGCCGACGGTCCGGAGACCGCACATGCCGCCACGTTCACTAGACAGGTGAGTGAGAAGCAAGCTGATGAGCTAGGGTACTGGGACGACGCCCGAGCCGAAGAGATGGCTACGCTCTGGGAGAAAGGTTGCTTCCGGAGAGTCCGAGCCGACTTAGTAGACAAGAAAAAGACATTTGTGAAGGCCGGTTCGTTGATGCCACCAAAGAGGCAGGGGGAGAGATCCTGAAGTTCAAAAGCCGATGGACGGCCAAGGGGTTTTCCATGATGCAGGGATGGCATTTTGGGAAACGGGACTTCCCAACCCCGTGTGCCCTTACCATCTTAATGCTTTTCGCCCTAACAGTGTTCTTTGGCTTAGTATTGTCAAAGTGGGACGTTGGCACCGCATACACAGAGGCGTCTGCAGCTGAGCAGGGGTATCGCCCCAGTTACATCGTACCACCGTTTGGTTTAGAAGAGCCGGGGTATGTGTGGGAAATGCTTAAAGCCCTCTATGGCAGACCGGACGCGGGCCGCAAATGGTGGCGGTACAAGCTAGTCCCGTTTTTAGAAAGTTTAGGCTTTACGGCTCATGTCGCTTTTCCTTGTTTCTTTTGGCGTTGGCTACCCGGTAAGGATAAGCCTGACTTTGCTTTCGTACACGTCGACGACATAATGGGAGCGTTCAGTAGCAAGGAGGTGGAAGCAGAGTTCTTAGCCGCCGGTAAGAAGGCCTTTAGGGTCTTTAAGCAAGAGGCTCCGACCGGGGTGGTAGGCCTGAACATAGAAGACAAGGAAGACTGTCGACTAGGCCGTACGATCAAGATCTCCCAGGAAGATTTCATCAAAAAGGCAGTTGAGAAGCTCCAGTGCACCGGTTTAGCTACAGCCGATTCGCCGTGGTTGATGCCGGGGGTACGAGCCGGGAAGCAATCAGTGCTGTAGCAGTTCTCGCCGCAGCACATCGTAGGTGTCCTCTTATGGACACGCATCACTCAGCACGAAGTTTTGGGCCCATTAGGGGAAGTGGCAATCCATGCCTCCAAGCCTGAGTTGTTCAATTATGAGCAAGCCGAACAGGTCGTACGGTACCTTAATGGTACCCGATCTAAAGGCATTCGCTTCACCAAGGCGAACGGCACCCGCTTGATGTCCTGGGCGGACTCAAGTTGGAAGGGTACAGCCGAAGATCGCCGTGCCCGCCTAGCGGGGTTTCATTTCTTTCTTGGTGGCTCGGTGCTACCATTCTGCCTTAAGCGGAACGTGTCCGTGGCCCTGTCCAGTGATGCGACCCTGAGAGCGCGAGTGGAGGCAAAGGCGAGCGCGACACAGGACGAGCTGGTGGCGACCGCGACTGGGTGCGGCGAGCTGGAGAAGGTGGTGGATGGCAAGTGTCTGGTGCCGGCCGCGCCGGAGGCGTCCTCCTGCGAGGCGGAAGTCTACGCGATGGTGGAGGCATACCACGGCCAGGATAAAATATCTAACTTTGTGCAGGGCATCGCTGGGGGACGGGTCGCATACGCGCTGGGGCCGTACGGGTGGGGACAGCCCCCCATCTTGTACGGCGACAGCCAAGGCGCCCTGGACCTCGCAGATACAAAAATGTTTTCTAGGAAGCTCGGGCGCGTGGATCTGCGCTGCGCCATCGTCAACCAGAAGGTGGACGCGGGTCTAGTCGTCAACGAGAAGGTGGCGTCAGCGGACAATGTGGCCGAAGTCAACACCAAGCAGTCGCGTGGGGAGCCCTACCTCCGACTGGTGCGGCCCGTGGCGAGCGACTAGCTTCGTCTGCGGCGGGGTGGCGCGCGCGCGCGCGCAGTGGGACTTCCTTCAACATTGGGACTTTCAACACGTGGACTCTGGATAGGACTCTGG
>WBZZ01006259.1:167500-190000 GCA_019918135.1 Paulinella micropora
AAAGCGAATGGAAGAAGCACTGAAATAATATATATGAATTATATATTAAGGATAATATATTATTAGTTATAAATATAACAGATAATTTATTAATTATTTTTCAATATTTTTATATTCGTATTGATATAAAAATAACATGCCACCACCTTTACCACCAAGACCAGCAAAAGAAAATGTTGAACTATTGAGGGTAAGAGCGAATTTAAGGGAAACAAAAACTACAGAACCAAGACGAAGGGAAGTAAAACTTATAGAATTAAGACCAAGATTTAATAGAGCCTTAAATTCATATACATACCGATTAAAGAGACTTGATATTAACTTTTATGACAGCGATGAGATTGAGAAGGCACTTATGAGAGCGGTAAGAGATGCCAGAAGCAGAGGTATGACGAACGAAGCGAGTATCCATGTCAAGTTTGCTTATATTACCGATATAGACGATGAAAAGTTTTATAGATGGAAAACTTTTAATGCGGAAAAGATAAAAGATATTGAAGACTTATTCAATGCAATAATACTATACAATGAGGAAAATATTGAGGCGAGTGCGAATGGTTATGACCGCTTTATTCAATATATGAGAATTGAATTTATCCAAGAAAACGGAGGAGGTTGTAATTATCAGGAAACGACAAGAAAACCAAAACAGACGAAGGAACACATATCAATCCAAGAAGTAATAATAATAATTGTTTCTTTCAAGTCAATAAAAAAATATTAAACTTCAAGACAAACAAAAGAGCCTGTAATGAAATTAGAAAAGAATTTAATCTTGAACCTGATACATTCATTCCTTTTTCGGTTGGTTTTGAAATTCTAAAAAAATATTGTATTGAAGGAAAGTATTATGAAATAACCGATGCGACAACAAAACAAACTTTACGAAATTACGAAGACCCTTTAATTTCTGCTGATGTCCTTTGTTATTTGGATGAAGGACATTATTTAGAATGTATTGGAAGAACCAAAAAGAGATGCGAGGATTGTTTCAAAACTTATTTTAATAGTCATAGATGTAATAATAAGAGAATTACATATGCTATGGCGAAACTAAGAAAAAAGAAAGACAGAGTTGATAGTTTATTGACAACCTTCAAGGAAATGTCATATAATAATAAAGACGAAATCTTTCATTACGACTTAGAAACATTCGTAAATGAGCAAGAATTACACACACCATATATAGCGGGCTATACCATCGGAAACATTGGTTTTAAATATGTCGCTGGCGATGATTGTATTTCAAAATTGGTTGATATCATTTTTGAATATGCTGACGAATTAAAAAAGAAGAAACCCGAAGCGAGATTATATGTTAATGCTTTTAATGGAGCGAAATTTGACCATTATTTCATTCAGAAAGAATTCATTAAAAGAAAGATAAAAGATACTCCTTTGATTAATAATGGTGCTATCATTTCAATGGAATACAAGAATATGAAATTTTGGGACTTGTGTAAGCACACGGAGGGAAGCCTTAAGAAGAACCTTGAAACCTTAGGATGCGATATTTTAAAAGGCGATTTTGACCATAGTAAGGCGAAAAGGTGGGAGGAGTTGGATGAAGAAACCAAGAATGACTGCTTAAAATATCTCGCCTGTGATGTTATGGATTTGAAGGAATTATATGAAAGATTGAATAAATCAACATTTGAAGAGAATAAGACCAATCTCTCCGAGTTTATGTCAACGTCTTCATTGACCTTCAACTTATGGAAAAAAGAGATAGATAAAAAATATATTATTCAACTTCCAAAATTGAACCAAGAAAAAGATTTTAGAAAGGCTATTTATGGGGCTAGAACTTATCCAAGCAAACGAAGATTTATTTCAAAACAATACGAAAAATATTTAAACGGAGAAATATCTTTTGATGAGATTAAAGATTATCTCATTGATGCGGATGTAGTCTCACTTTATCCAACAGCCATGTTAGAAGACTATATGACGGGCGAAATAAGAGAACATAAAGAACCAACAGAGAAAATGTTGGGTAAGTTGGGTATATGGAATATTGACTTCATATCACCAAAAAATCTCTTACACCCGCGAGTGCCTTTTAGAGATGATAAGGGTTGTTTAAAGTGGGAACTAAAAGACATGAATGACCAATGGCTTACAAGTGTTGATATTGAAGACATGATAGAACTTGGATATAAGATTAAAATTAATCGCGGGTACTACACGGAAGGAGCCGAACCAGTATTTAAAGATTACATTTTGGAGTTATTCAAGAAAAAACAAAATTCAAAGAAAGGAACACCACAATATCTACTCGCTAAGTTATTTATGAATGCCTTATACGGGAAGACAATCCAAAGACCGATAAACTCAACGGGTAAGTATATTTCAAAAAATAGTGAATATTGGAAATTTTGGGCTAGTCATGTGATAACCGATATTGAAAAGTTTAATGACGATTTATGGCTTATCAGCGGAATTCCAAGAGACGAGAAAACATTAGAAAAGAAAATTACAAAACCGACACACTGCGGAGCCTTCATATTAGCATACAGCAGACGAATTATGTATAAATATATGACGGAGGCTAATCCAGACAACAATCTAGAAAATGATTATTATTATACAGACACAGACAGCATTCAAGCACATGTAAAAACGATAGAAAAAATAAGAAGATTTAGAGATAAATCAATCGGCGGTATGAGTGATGACCTTGGCGATGATTGTAAAATAATAAGGGGTATATGGATAGCACCAAAATTGTATATGTTGGAGTATGTCAAGAAAGGCGATGAGCAAGGCAAGACACATTTCCACTTTAGAGGTAAAGGTTTAGACTTAAAGAAATTAAATCCCGTTTCATATGAATTAATGGACAAGGGCGAAAGCCTAACAAACACAAGAGACTTCATAATGAAGAAGATACATACGAGCAGAAACAGCAAACAGCAACACATTGAACACTTTAGCATACAACACCAAAAGAATGTAGTAAAAGTCGTTAATAAATCAAGATGGTGTGGGCGAAACTTCTACACAGATAATGATAGTATTCCTTACGGCTTCCATATCCACTCCTAGATTAACGACGTTTATCAATATTAATAATTAATTTTTTTCAATAAATTTTTACCAGTCTATATATACCAATGACTACCCTAACCAGACTATGCAAGAAGTTTGAACAACTCTCACTTGAAACAAAAAATGAAACTTTTGCTCTTACCGATATTCAAAAAGTAATTAACGACGAAATCAAGGCGATTGAAAAGAGAAAGGAAGGCAAGCCAATGGATATTTTTCCATTTGGTAAGTATAAAGGTAAGAAAATTCAAGATGTAGCAGTTATTGATAAGCCATATCTTGAATGGGTTATGAAACAGCCTTGGTTTGAGAAATTTACCGACATTAAGGCAGAAGTAAAAAAATACATTTAATAAAATTATTTTGCTATACATATATCAATGACAGACCTGAGCACCAAGCAAGACTACTTAAATGAAATTGAAAAATGGAACCTAGACGGTGAAATTAAGAAACCTTCAATTAAATGGACTAAACCTGACATTGTTTCTTTCTATGAGCAATATAAACCAAGGGATGATAATGTTAAAGTAGTTGTACCATCCAATGTTGATTTTCAAGATAAATCAACATTTGCTACATTATCAAAAATGATGGAGGAAGAGAGCACTCCTTTTACGACTGCAGATTTAAAAGAAACGGGGATTACTGAAATAAAGGCTAATGTAGGGGTAGAAATTGCAAAGAAAGAAGAACAACAACACGAAGCAGACATTTTTCTTCAATATGGTAAGTATAAAAAAATGAAAATTGAAGATGTTGCTAAGATTGATAAACCATACCTTGAATATTTAATTCAACAACCTTATTTTAATAACAAAGATGCGGTAAAAAAATATCTCTGATTGATATTTTAGAAATTAGACTTTCGTCTGCGACTTTCGTCTATTTCTAAAACATCGTTTTTACGATGTAATATATTTTTTTTTACGATGTTTGCAAAACACACGGGAGCGGTAGCGGGAGTGTGAATTTGCAAATATCTATTGGTCTTCTATAAAGTTAGCGATAACATTAATATTGCTACCAGCACCTGCCGACACAGCCTTCTGTGTGAATGTCAAAATATCGTTCGGTGTTAATTGAATATCGTAAGTTCTGAGATTAATCTGTTGAGTTGAGGCGGCATTTACATAAATCTTAAAAATTGTCGTTCCGTTGGCGATAGCGGTTGCTTTTGTGTCTGTATCTACGATTGAAGTTGTGGCATCAACATCAGCAAAACCAGCCCCTGTTAGTGTCCCATTCAATACCATTCTGACGACATTTGACTTAGTATCTTCATTTGTAATACTTACCAAGGAAGGAAAGACATTTGAATAGTTGGTGAGGCTATTATTGAATAGTGCTTTATTCCTGATACTTAAAATGGGGCTTTCAGTGGTGCTCGTTTTTTCGTCTCCTTCCGCAGTATTTGTAATACTTGTATTAATAGTATTTGACCCCTCAATGAATAAACTAGCACTCGCCGTTTTAAGAATTTGTATTCCAGTCTTTGCATCATTTCTCATGACTGCCGTAAAAGGTAATGTTGTATTTCGCAGGCTTACACCTTCATTCGCATTCGCATACTCAATCATATGAACTAATTGAAATAATCCTGTTATTGGATTTTCAATATAAAACTTAATAGCACCAAACCCAAGATACTGAAATTGAATTTGAAATACATTTCCTTTGCTCCAGTCTAAGTTCGGCATAGCAAAATTACCATCGCATGGGTCGTCCCAGTCTTCTTGGTCAATATAAACTGCAACACCTCCTTTAAGATGCGCGATATTCATTCCTGCTTGATTTTTGTAAAAATAAAATCCATCAACGAGATCATTTCCTATTCCAATAAATGAATAGTAATCTTTTGTATCATCCGTTGTCCATATAGCAGTAAAGCGGGCAAGGACACCCATTCCAGTTCTATATTTTATTCTCCTTTTACTTACTAATCCAGCATCTGCCGTTGCATTAGCAGTTGTTTTCAATTCAGCCATATTATTCAAAAATGACACAGACGATTTTGTTTCTGTTTTTGTCCATATCCTAGTATTAATGGTATATGGAAAGATTTCTTGTAATACTGGTGTTAATTGACCTACTACTGCTTCACCAAAAGCGGTTTTTGAATTATTTGTTTCCATATTACCATCATATCCAACACTGACATTTATAAATTCGCCGTCTGGATTTTGTGCTATCAAATTTCGTTGGTGGGACATTATATATTAATAATAAAAAAATAAATTAACTAACAAAATTAATAATCGCCTCTTACGACATTAGAATTTCAATTCCCTTAACAAGCACACTTCGTTGAAGAATGGCAAAAGTGTAATGGTTAAGATTGTTTCCAGCAGTAGTTGAAACGAACTCATATCGCCTCTCAGTGTCAAGGCTCAGACCACTCACCTCATACCCGTCGGTATCCTTATCGCACAGGGGGCGGTTATTGTCCCAAGTATCAACATGAAACCAGTTGTAATTATAGACATCGCTGTTTAGGATAGCACTACCCTTCAACTTATCCTTCAAAATCATATAGTCTTCATTCTCAGAGGTGTCAATGTCAAATTGTTGAAGACGAGAGCCATCCAGAGTTGTATAGTATGAAGTAATTTTTGCATCCGCTCTGTTATCATTGTCAAAAGCGGTATTTTTATTTTCATCGTTGTGGAATGCGGAAGTATAAATTCTTCTAATTCTCTCACCCTGTGAGCGGTTCATTTTTACAACGAAATTTTGACTTGCTGTTGAGAGGTTCTGCTTCCAAGAGATAGGGTATTCAATCTTAAATGGGAAACCTTCTCCCGCAATCTTCTGCTGTACGCCAAGGACGACATTTGGGTCAGTCTCTACGGCAAGAAACAGATTTAAGTTTGAAATAGTAGCACCAACAGCCACCTGTGCAGCACCAGTAGAAATACTGCTCGCATCAGTTCCATAGAAAGTAGAGCGGTTAGTTCCCTCCCACACAATTCGCAAATCCAAAATTTCATTAAAACCGATAGTCTTATCCAGTTCAAAAATAGTTCCAAAAATCATACCCAACGGAAGTTTAACTTTAATGACAGGGGTAGCCGTTCCATTACCGCCTCCTTCAAAATACTTAGCCTCCCCATACTCAACATTGACAAGACTATAGGTTCCAGCAGTGCTATCGGCGAGAGCGGTATCATTGTGGCGACGAGCATTCACACTAGGCACTTTGTAGTATGCTTGAATGGCATCTCTTACAGTATCATAGGCTCCTGCGGTATCAATCGTTCGCCTTTGTGCTCTAGTTCCAACATCAATCTTTCCAGCATTACACTTTTGAAGCATAGCCCCGCTAGATACACCACCCCCGTGGTTTTCAAGTGCCATAAATTTTTCATATTTAATTTCAGGCTTCCAAATCATCTTAGTGTAATTGCCGACGTGTTGAAGATTACACAAATATTGACCGCTTCGGCTTCGCAGTTCAATTCTTTGTATCATTGGCAAGCAGTCCATAAACATACGATTATAACCAGCAGATGCGGCAGGTGTGTAAGTAAATCGCAAGACACTACGGGCAAGGTTCAAAGGACGAGTAGGGATTTCAAAGGTGCTTTCATTTCCACCAGCAGTTGTAATGTTAACATCAGCCGACCCTTCACGGGCAGTAAGTTTGTTCAATTCATACTTACCAGTTAGCAGTTCCTTAGTCTGATGAACCAACTCACCACCATACATTACTGGCATTTTTGCTTTTGTTTTTTTTGAAGTAGTGTAGATTAACTAATTCACGAGAATATATTTATAGAAAAAAGTAAATAATTCTAAAATAATTATTGTTTATTCATCAATCTTATTAATGTGCCTTTTTGAAGTAATATGGTTATGAAAACTTTGCTTACTACTAAGTTTTACATTACAAGTTTCACATCGCCATGCGCCACATTCCGCACAATGCCCTTTTTGTTTGTTGTGTTCGCAAAAGTTGTTCGGCTTACATTCTTTACACATATCTTATATTTACATCAAAAATAATTCACTTTGATTTCAACAAATTAAAGAATGAATTGAATAAACTAAAATAATTAGTTTCACGATAAACCAATAATGTCATAACAATACCCAAACCATTAAGATTAATTGCTTGGTCGTTTTCGTCCGTCAAGTAAAACCTAAACACATTGTTTGAACTAGCGGACAATGTTTTTCCATACTCAGACCCGCTTCCATCATAAATGACAGAGCCGAAAGGAATTTCGTTTGCTGTGTATATTTCTTGAAGCACATGATTATCACCTTCATTCACCAAATCCGATTGAAGATACAAAGTTTTTTCACCAGTTAGAATGATTACATTTGGCGATTTAATTAAATCATTAGCAAAGAAATATGTGGAGTTTCTATCAAACCCCATTACCTCGTGAATACGGGTATCACCATCAAATATAAATCGCGGTTGAATACCTCCGTTATTTGAAACACTGAATGTTAATTTGCCATCTTCTGGTTCTATGTTGGTATTATTACTGGATACAACATAAGTATAATTATTTGGGCTGTCTGCGGTTAGTATCTCCGACAACTTATTTTTTAGATTGTTCATTGTGTAGTTTCCCTCAGGTATCGTAATTAAAGCCTCATACCCGTCTTCAGATAATGTAAAAGTATTATATGGAGAGGCTACGGAGTAATACGACTTCGGCACATAGATATGAAGAATTTTACAATGTGTGGGATTGTCCAGTGATTTTAAGTTTATTTCGTGTGTAAAGTCGCTATCTGTGCCTGTTATTCTGTTTTTACTATTTATGTAATAGATACCACTTGACCTGCCCCCTTTGTAATCCATGATATATCATACAAATAATATTTCAAATAAAAGTATCAAAATTACCATATCCATTCTGTGCTTTCAACTTTTCTGCTTCTTCTTCTTTTAGGTCTGTGAAACCCGAACTAAACTTAAATCGGTTGCCTTTCGCCCGCTCCATTAAAAATCTCATACTATGCCAACCGCACGTGTCTGAGGTGTTGGATTGTTGTTTTACTTGATTAACCTTCATTAACAAATAACTATCGGGGTGGCTTTTATCTATTAGCCTTTTCATTTGTTGCTGAAAGTCTTCCGTTGGTTGGTAAAGTGCTAATGGGTCATACACTTCAACACTCCTGTCTTTATCTAGACTTACCCATATAGCAATCCAATGAGACCCCGCTTGTTTGTGATTGTCCAAATTCATAATAAATCCGTATCGCTTTCTTTTTTCTGGATTTAGTTTGTAGATTTCATCACTGGCTATCGCTCCGAGATACCATCCATATTTTTTCATTATGTCATCTATTTCATTAGTCATTAAACCGCGACCCTCACCTTGTAATGGGACTTGCTCTGGCTGTGGTTTTGACTCTGCCTCTGGTTGCTCTGGTTGCTGTGGCTCCTCTGGTGGTGTTCGGTCTGGCGGTGTAGTCGTATCCGCTGCTGGCTCTGGTGGCGGTGGTAGCGGTTGGGGCATCCCTTCATCAACATTTAAATCCGCTGAAACTTGTTTATCTACATTTGGGTCTATTGTCATTTTGTTAGTTAGAGTATTTACAAAATCATGTTTGTTCATTGTGTGTTTCCAATCTTTGCGGGCTAAGTATTTTTTTATTTTCGCTATTGAAAATACCTTATCAATTAATTCATTTAATGTCTTCGCTCCACTACCTTTTTGTTCAGTAATACCCATATAATCTTCATATCTAGCATAATCTGCTACTTTTCTTTTTACGTTTTTCACCTCACTTCCAACATCAATATTAAACCTTTTAATCATGTTAATAATCCACTTTGAAGTGTCTTTGTAATTTAATTTGTTATGACCATCATTATCTAGTCTCTTTTTTAAAGCCTGTGCTAACTCTTTTATGGTAATGGTTGGGTGATAAGTTTTTGAAAATCCAGAGATTAAAAATTGATTAATTTGTAAATTTTCAAGATGCTTACCCTTTTCTTCTGCTTTCTTTTTTTCCTTTTCAAGTTTTTCTTTATATTCTTCTGCTAACTTTTTCTGTTCTTCTAAAGATGTCGCTGTGGCTATAGCCATCTGAATATCTTGACTGGCTTTTTGTAAGTCTTTGAGACTCATCTTTTTAATGAATTTATCTGTATATCCTGCTAATTTCAGTGTTTCAATATCTTTCTGCTTTTGCTTTTTTTCTTCCTCATATTGCTCTTTCGTTTTCAATGGTGCTTCATCTCCTAAATTAGGTAAGGCTGGTGCTTGTGGTGGTGCTCCAAATGGTGGTGCTAATGGTGGTGCTTGTGGATTATCTCCAACTGGTTGGAGATATGGTGCTTGTGGTTGTCCCTGTTGTTGTGGCATGATATATTGATACTGCTGTGGCGGTGGCATAATAGCCAATCTTTGGTTCCTTTGCTGTTCGTATTGTAAATCCTCTATGAGTTTTTGCTCCCTTCTTAGTTCTCTGTCTTTTTGTTCTTGTCGTTCCTTGATATCGGATAGTTCATTGCGGTGTATCCTTGCTAACTCATCCTGCCTTTCCTTAGCATCGGCTATGTCTTTTCTTTCTTGCCTCTTCTTTTCTTCTTCAGCATCCGCCTGTGCTTTTTTCTCTTTTTGGTCTATCTCATCAATCTTTTCGTATTTCTCCTTCTTAAGTTTGTCTAAGTGGTCATTAATGGCTGTTCTCGTATTCTGCTCAATCTCAGACAGACTCTGGACTTTCCTTAAGTCTCCAATCTCAAACTTGTTTGAGATACCCCGCTTAGGTGTCCGCTTTGCTTCCAATCTCCGACGTGTCGGAGATTTTGTGCTTAAGTATTTCATAAAAAGTTTAACGATTTGAAGTGTGCTCATATCATTTGTTTTATTGCCAAAATTAAGATAATATTTTTTACCCTTCTGGATAATATATGGCTTCCCGCTTTTGTTTCTATAAACCCGCGGGGGTCTTAATTTCTGTTTCTTCGTTTTCATTATATAAAACAAAAAAATATTTCTGTGTTATATCAAATTATTTTTTTAGAATTAGATTATCGCTTGCGATAATCAATTTGTCCGCAAGCGGACTAAAATTTAAGGGCACCGCATCCTCTCTGCTTTCTCTTGCCATATCCGAGTTTTGAAGCGGTGGCTTGGACAGACCCAGCATAAGGAACTCCAATACTGCTTAAGGCTCCCGCAGTTCTAGAAATTACTTTGTTATCACGAAGGAATTTATTAACAGCCAAAGCCGTTTTCCCAACCTTTGCCCAGTTAATTTTTCCTCCAGCCTGCCCCTTGCCTCCTTGCTTCTTCTTGCGACCAGACTTCTTTTTACCTCCAGCCATTGTGCTTGAGTTAATAGTTCGTTTGCCGATTGTTGGAATAACTTCAACACGAGTTGTTTTTACTACCATATACTATATACAAAAATAATTATTTAATATTTGATTTTTTTTTTATTTAAATCTTTGTGAGAAGTTCCTCCGTAATTCATCATCTACACTTGAAACATATAAAAAGTTAAATCTCTCTTTTGTTGCTTCGTGATACTTTTTAAGAAAGTAATCAAAGTCAAAAGATAAGTCTAAGTGTTTATACACGAGTTCCATTTTGTCTTGAGATTGGGCTGGAAAGATTAATAAATAATCTAACTGCTTTATGGCTTCTGGCCGTAGGTCGTTCAGATACTGACTAGACATAATCACCTTTGATTTATAGTGTCTGTTCTTTTTTAACAAATCGCTTACGGACTTGTCTCTTAATCCACTTCCTAAATCATCCAAAACAAAAACAACCTCTGGAGAAATATACTTACTTGGTCTTTCTTTCGGTGCTTCATTTGTCTGTTTCTTTTCTTTTCCGAAATAAAGAAATTGTGGCTTCTCTATTTCTTCTTCATCCTGTTTTACTTCTCCTTCGTGCTCTTCATCCTGCCTGTTCAGTTTGTCTAGTTCATAGTCTATCACATTCACCCCGTCTGATTTGAGAAAGGTATAAATCGCCATTGGGTTGCCTCTGTTCTTAAAGTGCTTTACCATTGCTTTATAAATGTAGTCCTTGTGAATTGTTGAAGCGATAATGACAAAACGGGTTTTTTTGTCTGTTGTCCGTTTCAGTATTTCAAAGAGTGCTGTCGTCTTACCGCTCTTCTTACGGGCAAGTAGAAATATGTTGGCATACGGCTCATTAAATAATTTATAGCCCTTGGCCTTTTTGTTTCCATCACCCTCTTGTTTTACTGGCTTCACCTTGACATTGTTTATTTTCTCCATGATATTTTAGAATTGCGCTTCGTGCTGTCGCACTCTCTCTTATTCTAAAACATCGTTTTTTCTTTATGGTTTAAAATAAATTGGTGTTCGATGTTTATCAACAAACGAGAATGAGCAAAGCGAATGAGAGTGAAGTTGATAAATATCACCCTACGAATTCCAAACACACAACAATTCGCCCCGCTAAATTTCCTGTGTCAATATTTCCGCTGTCAGTTTCAAGGATTTTAAATGTATATTGGCCGTCAGTCCATCCTACAACACCCAAATTATAACCGAGATTTGAAATGTTTGCTATATTACTATCCGCGAATGTTCCAATAATTCCAATTCTATCCATGTAAAGAATTCTGGTTTTGGTTTCGGTCTGGTCGTTCATATAGTGGATAAACTTAACATTCATTTTGGTGGGTGTGAATGACATTTGGATATTCTTATTAAATGTTTTGCTTCCTCCCGCAAAATCATTGCTCAGAAAAATAATCTTTTGGTATTTGAACTCACTCATAAATTATATAATATAATATATAAAAATGTTATTAATATTATTATTTGTGTGCTCAACTATTGCTCGGACGGCATGCGACTTTTACTCACGGATAAGTGAAAAAAAGAATATAAGTTGTGTTTATTGTATTCAAAAAGGTATAGATACTAAATTTAAATGTATTTACAAACCGATGAGTGATTGGTGTGTTAGTTTTGATGAAGCACTACCTTTAATGTGTGCTGGCGATAGTTCGTCTTGGTATATGACACATATATATGAGTGCTCACTTCTTTGATGTAGAAGGAGAAGGAAGCACGATACCAATCAAGAGTGTTAAAATTCCGACATATACATTAGCCTGCTCACAAGGCAAGTCATTTTTAGCGAGTTTTATTAAGCAAATCGTAATGATTGCTATAATTATAGTCATTTGAAACAGATACTTAATCATTCTGCTATCGGTTGGTCTATTTTTCATACAACAGCACGACCAGTTATCCTCTAATTCGTGCTCTACTTTTTTTTCTTCATTCTTCAATGAAATATCAATTACACGATTTTTTAATTCTGGTGTCATTTCACCTTCTGACATATCTATTATTGGTGGTGTTATATGTAATCTGGTTGGATTATTGGACATTTGAAGGATATACGACGGCTCTTATTTCTGCTAGTTGCTTAGATAGATCTTCTATAATAAGTAAGAGATTATTATTTTGTTTTTCTAAATTATCTACTCTATCTCGGACATGTCCGAGATTATCCGCCATGTGTTGAAAAGCACTGACTAATATCGGTATAAAACTTGTATATGTTATGCCTTCAAGGTAGCCGTCTCCATCCTCTGCTTTCATTCCACTTTCAGATACAAATTCAGGAAATACTTTTTTGACTTCGTCCGCAATAAATCCGTGGCCTTTTTTTTCTTTCTTCTCATCTGATTTCCAATAATATGAACAACAATTTATTTTCATTAGTTTATCGCAACAATCACCGCAGTCTAATGTGTTAATATCTGATTTTAGCCTCCTGTCCGAGGAGTTTGTCCAAGCACCATTAAGCGGGATATAATTATAACTACCTGACGGCTCACCAGTAGTAGAGTTTGAAGTAGTCCAAGCATGAAGCAAACCAGTTGAAGAAACAATTACACCATAATTCGTATATCCTCCCGATTTAAAAAATAGTTGCGGGTCATTAGTAGAAGCGGGTCTTTTTCGTATTAATAAATTACCGCTGGATGCTGTTGGTAAAACTAACTCTCCCGACGTATTAATATTAATCGCCTCAGTGTAAGATATATTGTTTCCAACCGCTGTTCCTGAATTATAATAAAAAGCGAGTTTTCCACCTTTTTGAATTAGAAAGTTTGAACCGCTGTGGCTTGATTTCCAGTTCGTGCCATCAAAATAAGCATCAAAACTTAAATTGACATTGTCGTGTGCCCAATTCAATAATTGAAATGTTGGATAAGCATCCGCCGTTGTTATTGCTTGTATGTGTGCTCCTGCGACATTACTCGCCGTCCCGTATATTTCTAAACCACCTGTTGATCCCACTCCCTTTGTTGAGTTGCCTATGATTATCGGCTTACCTAGTGCTGTTGTTATTTTATCGCTCGTTGTTAAAGTTGTTGTTGATACACCCGCACTTGCAGTTATTAACCCTTTCGTCCATAAAGTCCCGTTTGCTCCATTTAACGACATTAACAATTGTTCCGAAGAATTCTCCCATACAAAACCATAACTTGAACTATTAAAAGCCCTAAATCTAAAACCAAAAGTAAAATCATTTCCTGCAACTGCTGAACCACCTGCTAAACTTCTAGTGTTTACACCTCCTCCAGTCGCCAGATAAATTCCCCACTCTGTATTATCAGTATCCCACATGAATATACCCTGTCCGTTTCCTCCATCTACTTTATTTTGAATAGATAACTTACAACCGCATTCTGCTGTTATTAATCCGCTTGCGGTTAAGGCTGTGGTTGATATCCCCACAGTTGCCGTTAATGTAGTTCCAGTTATTGTTCCTCCATTTGTTATATTGTTTGAATTCATATCTAAGGCACCATAAAACCGCATACCGCCAGCATTGTTAAAACGGACAATGTCAGACGAAGCACTTTTATTATCCAAAAGTTTTGAAATATAAAGTCCTGCTCCTTTTACATCAGATGCTACATTCGTGAATACATAACCTCGTTGGTTCGCGGTTCCACTTGAAGCAGTATTTAGAGTAAATAAGAAATACTGATAATCTCCTGATGTCTGTGAAAAGAATATATCTCCTCCGTTCTGATTTAATATCCTCGCCCCATTATATGTTATATTTCCACCATTTGTGATAGTTTGATTATTAAAATCAGCATTGTTTGTTAAAGTTAGATATTTTATCGTAGTGCTCGCCCCGTTGAATGTTTTACTTCCTGTTATGGTTTGGTCGCCTGTTAGTTTTACATTTTGCCCGTCCAATGTGTCCGCATACCCTTTTGTCGCTCCGTCCGTTGATAATGTCGGAGTTCCAAGGTTGGCTATTTTGCTACTATTACAATCTAACCCCGAAGCATTTACCCAACCGACTATCGCTCCATCAATAATGAAACTTATTTTTTTCGCATTTATTTCAAAGTTATAATTTACACCCGTGCCATATCAAGCATCCGATAGTTCCTATATTGGCTGTGGAGTTAAAAACCACGAATGTTCCTTTTGTTGTCGCATTCGTTGAATTTCCTGTTATTTCAAGGGCACTGCTAAATGTCTTAATTCCTGCTATGGTTTGGTTTCCTGTTAGTTTCACATTTTGCCCGTCTTTTGTATCAACATAACTTTTATTTGTTCCGTCCGTTGTTGCTGTTGGTGTGGCTAAGTTTGTTATTTTTTGTTATTTCAAAGATAGTGTAGTGCCAGTTGCGGTCGCGATTACATTATTACCTGAATATAACTCTACATACGAACCAGTTATTTGTATCGGATAATAACTCGCAGTTGCTATTTTTTGTGCGGCAATCATTCCTATATTTGTCGCTGTATCAAAGGCAACACCGATACCATCAAAAGCGGTTGGAGCAGTAGCACCTCGCACTTCTATTGTTGAAGTAAATTTTTTATTCCCTGCTATGGTTTGGTCTCCTGTTAGTTTTACGGCCGAAGTATCAAGAGTAGAAACATCAACACCATCAACAAGATTAACATTTGTTATACTTTGGCTTTTCATATCAATCCCCGCACTAGCATTTATTAGGTTGCTGAATGTTTTGGTTCCTGCTATGGTTTGGTCTCCTGTTAGTTTAACGACTGCGGTATCAAGGGTGGATACATCAATACCATCAACATTACCAACATTTGTTATGTTAAATCCTCCCATATTTAAACTACCCGTCATAGCCGTTGTTCCGTCCTTTGCTAGTTTCGTATCAGTATATGCTTTTGTTGAAGCATCGCCGCCGTCATAGAATGGTGCGGGCAGTCCGCTGATTGCTGTTGTGCTGTTAAAATTTAAAACATTATTTGTCAATGTCATTCCACCCCCTGTTGTTGGAGCAAAAAGTATGGACGAGCCTACAAAAGATAATGGATAGCCCGTTGCTCCACCTGCCTCCGACGAATAGATAGAGCCCATATTATTGTTGTAATTGAAGAATAATTTTCCTGTGTTTAATGGATTTGAGTCTTTTACCCCCACATAAGTAGTAAATGTTTTATTCCCAGTTATTGTTTGGTCGCCTGTTAGTTTTACAACCGAACTATCAAGAGCAGAAACATCAATACCATCAACATTACCGACATTTGATACATTAAAACCTCCCATATTTAAATCACCTATCATCATAGCGAGCCCATCCAATCTAAGAAAAGGTGAAGCAACATTTCGCCATTGACCTGTGCTATAAATGAGTAGTTGGTTATCGGCGGGTGTGCCTGTTATGATTACATCACTTAAAGCATCTATTGATTTAGTTGCTATCCTTGTGTCAAAATCTGTATTAGCCCTTGCTGTGGTGTAGTATAAGTTAGTTCCTTCGGTTAAGTTGGTTGTGCTCTTTGTTGCTAATTGAGTGTCAAACCTAGCATTAGTATAATATAAATTGGTGCCTTCGGCTAGGTTAGTGGTTGATTTAGTACTAGTTAGTCGCGCATCAAACCTACCATCAGTATAGTATAGATTAGTGCCTTCTTTTAAGTCCGTTGTTGATTTTAAAGCCAACCTCGCATCAAATCGTCCGTCGGTGTAATAAAGATTTACGGGGTCAGCATCTTCTGGCACCCTATCTGTGTATAAGCCCACTATGTTTGTGTTGGTAAGGTCTAAGTTTTTAATATCTAGACTATCAACTGCGATTTCTGATAAACCTAGTAAGGATTTATATTGCGACATTGATTTTCTAAATTCACACTTTCGCTTCGCTTTCGTGTGTTTTAGAAAATCGTTTCCTATATTATTAGAATAAAATTTTATTTTAAAACGATGTTTGACAATAAACGAAAGTGCGATAGCACGAAGTGAAATTGTCAAATATCAATTAATTATTAAAAAATACTAAAATATATTAATCTTAGTATACAATCTCAAATATAATACAATATTTGAGATTATGCCGTCCGCTGAAGCAAGTCGTAAGAATTGGGGTAGTGCTGTGGAAGGAATAAAAGCGAAAGCGAAACAACGAAAGATGGAGCATGCTAAAAATGTATTAGCACAATATAGAAATGCTGTAAAGCAAGAAGACGAAGATATGGAGGAACGAATAAAACAAATTGAAGAAAAGAACTTGGCTAAGGATATTATTACTGAACATGATAATGATAGCCCAGAGGAAAAGAGTGAGAGTGAGGACGAGGTTGATTTCACTGATATAATTGCCGAAAAGATGGCGAAAATGAAAATCAAAAGAGCGAAGGCGGAGACTAAGAGAGCGAAGAAGAGCAAGAAGATAGAGCCCGAGCCAGAGAGTGAAGAAAGTGAAAGCGAGAGTAGTGAAGAAGAAACACCAAAACCAAAGAAAGGTAAGGGTAAAAAATCAAGTAGTGTAAGTGTAAAGGTATATAATCAATCTTCAGGTGCTAAGAAAGAAAAAAGTGATGAAATAGATAGAGTGTTTTTAAAATTTTAAATTCACCAAAGGAAATGATATGAGTAATAATTACTATACTCTGGATTATTATAAGTTAATTCACCTTTTGAATTTTTTATAGCCTTTGCTCTTGCTCTATAATTTTTTCTTCTTACTTTATCTAAATGGTCTAAATGTGAATATAGTCCTATGCGGTCTTTATAATGTTCATATCTAGTATCACCAAAATTGATAACCTTACCTTTTGGACTAATGACTTTATATTTTTTATTCTTAATGTTGGACTTTAAAAATCTCATTGTATATAATATGGACTATAAACATACAATTATTAATACACAGAATGCGGATAGCCAACTTGAGGACACACCAACGGGAGAAGAAATAAAAAGGACAAAAGAAGAGGAGGCACTTGAAATACACCACCAAAAGAAAAACCCGAAAATATGGAACACGATATGGGTTGATAAACCATTAGACCAAGTTTTCTTAGACTTAGCGGATATGAGTAAGATAAAAGATAAGAAGGAAATAAGGGTTATGCTTGGATGCTCGTTTGGATAGATTGTCATAGCCGATTTTTAATAATCATTCCGCTAAAAAATAAAACAGCGAAAGAAGTATATTATGCTTTGAAATCTATACCTTATAAACCAAAGTCAATTACAACTGACAGCGGAGGAGAATATAAAGGTGCTACTCGTGATTATTTTATTGAAAATGGAATTAAACACGATGTCGTTGAAGTCGGCGACCATAGAGCGCTTGCGGTTGTTGATAGAGTGATAAGAAGTATTAGAAGGTGGTTGGATTTATTATTTGAAACTAATAGAAATTTTGACTGGGTTAGTTATATTCAAGACTTAGTCAATGCTTACAATCATAAACTTCATAGAGGGATACAAGCCAAACCAGTAGATGTCTTTGCTAGAAGAGATAAAAATAAACAGACAATAACACGTGATAATTTAATTAATGAATTCAATATAGGCGATAATGTAAGAAAAGAAAATAAAAGGAATGTTTTTTCAAAGGGCGGAAAGACTTTCAGCAAAATTATTTATAAAGTCAAAGGTAGGAAAGGGTTTAAAATCATATTAAATAACGATGAGTTGGTAAGCCCTCGTGATTTATTAAAAACTGATTTTGATAAACCTGTTGATGAAGAAAAAGATATGAAGGAGCAGACCGAAGAAGTTATTAAAGAAAAAAAGACAAAAGAATTACTTAAGAGGGAAGACATTCAACCAGAGAATATCAGGAGTAGTAAGCGAGAAAAAAAAGGCTAAGGTAATATTAGATTTGTAAGTTAAGTTGAAATTCAACTTTGGTAAAAAAAATAAAAAATAAAAAGGCATTCGTGTGTGGAAAAATATCCTTAAGACTTGAACCCGCAACCTAAAATCTCAATGACTACGCCTAAGCCATTGGTATAATCCCACACATAGCCTACCAATGATAAAGAAAAAATGGTATTTGAAGTATTGCCGTAAGTAAAATTTTTTAAGAAAATTCTAGAAATTCTATGCGCCAGTGCGCCAGTGCGTCACTGCGCCAAAAAAGCGAAGTTTTGACGCAACCAAAAATTTCGCAGTAAGGTGTTTTTGACGCAACAAGTATGGCTGAAGACGCAATTCCAAGTAGACTTAAAACCAAAAAAGAATGGATTGAAATACTTGAAACAATGAAGAGAGGAATAGATCGCTTGAAAAAGGATAAAATCGCTTGCGAAGAACGAATTTCTAAAGCAGATAAAGAAATTTCTCGTCTCGTTGAAAAGAAACAGCCCGACATAGTAAAACTAGATGCTATCAATGAGATGTTGAAACGACAAAGTATTGAAAATAATGAAGTAGAGGAAGACCGAATTGTTCGCTTGAGAAAAAAGAAATTGGAAAAAAAAAATAAACAAAGAACGTGATAATTTCTATAAGTGGAAAAATGACAATCGTGGCCAACTTTCCGCTATTGTTATGAATAAAATTCTCGTTGGTATTGAAAAAGAACATTTATCGTTTAATTCTTCGTTTAATAAATACTCCAGTGATGGTATTAACGAATACGTAAATGATAATATTAATGTTAGCATTAAACGAGAACATAACAGAAACATGCACAGAGTCTACAGAACCGAGAGTGCGGATAGCAACTCGGAATAAAAAGACTTTAGTGTAAAATGTTGATTTAAAATATGGTGATTTTGCTTAGAAATCAACATTATCAACATACATTGGTTTTTTTCAAAACCAAGGGGTTCAAACCCCACCCTTATTCAAAGAAATTTCTATTACACATGCTTTTTTGGTGTGTGTGATAGAATATGGGAGAACCTGAAGAATTAGCTGATGGAGTTGGTGAATTGAACCTCAATCCAACTCCTGCTCCTGCGGGTAAGTCCTCAATCTATCATTTCTATTTAATAATAATTAAATGTTGTTGCAGGTTTTTGGAAGCCTTGGGGCGAGCTTGAAGAAAAAGAACCATCAGAGATGAAAAACCCCCGCTTAGTGAGGGTTCCACGCGTTTTCGCTCGGCTTGGAAGAGCAGACAAAACTGCTCTTCATGCTAGCCGAAATTTTTTCCTTTGCCGTCCCACTGAGAGAAATGAGGAGTTTTCTTTTGCTTGGATTGAACGAGATTCAACCATGATAGCCCCAAAAAAGAAAAATTTCTTTCTGGCTTCTGTTGGAAAAGAAGTGGAAGAAATTCTCGTCTTCCCTTCTATTTCTGCTTTACAAAAAAAAATTAATCGCGATGAAAGTTTGATTAATTGGATGGTGTCTCTTGAGACTTTGTAAAGTAATCTCAAACATGTTTGAGATAATTGTTTATTTACGTATGATAAATAAACTTATTTTTGGATAACTTGGGTTTTCTCTAGGCGCGCACGCGGTTGTGCTCTTTGGGGTGTTTTGTGCCTTCGTATTGATTTCGTTTTTATTTAAAAACCTAAAAAAAAATTTCTAAACTTTTTCTTGTTTTTATTTAAAAGCAAATAAAGAGGAAGAGAGATTTCTTTATTCTGTTTGCTTGTATTGATTTGAAAATTTGATTTTCTTATTTTGCTGTTTTGTGCTCTTGTATTGACTGTGCGGGAGATAGCGAAGGAAGGCTTAAAATACACCGAAACGATGTCGAAAATTTGCAAAAATTTTTGACCAGTTGCGGTGTATCAACTACTTCCCTGTTTGTTTGTGCCTTTTTTTTTTCTCCTTTCCCTTTTGTGCTTTCTTCCAACGACCATGCCCACCCTCCTTTCACTATTCCCTTTTTTGTTTTGTTTCTTTTTTTTTTTTTTTTTTTTTTTTTGCTTCAGACGGCAATGTCCAAAAGGACAAACGCCGTTTTGCAGAGTCGCCTGCAGAACCAAGCTTCATATGTTGCCAGGGTATGCTTTGCTATGTGCCTTTGGGCCTTGCCATGTCTATCTTGCTTATTGCCCATCTTATTTTCTTCTATTTTGTCAGAGACAACAACGTCGAACACCGGACTGTTGAAATAGCAGACCACCGGGCGCTTGCAATCGTTGACAGGGTTATAAGAACAATACGGAGTTGGCTGGATATATTATTTGAAACTAACGGTAATTTTGATTGGCTGACTTATATTGACGATATGGTGGATGCTTATAATATGCGACATCATAGAACAATTCAAGCTCGACCGATTGATGTATTTAAAGGAGTAAATAAAAATAAACAAAGAATACAGCGGGATGGGCTAATTGATGAATTCGAAAAGGGTAATAAGGTTAGAAAGGAATTAAAGAGAAATTTATTTTCTAAAGGTGGTAAGCAATACAGTAAACAAATTTATACCGTCGTGGATCGTTCCGGTTTCAAATTAATATTAAATTCAGATGAGCTAGTCAGTCCGAGAGAATTATTAAAGACTAAGTTTGACAAACCGGCTGACGAAGAAAAACAAATTAACGAACAAGTCAAAGAAATAACAAGGAGAAAAAAACAAAAGAACAGTTAAAGAGAGAAGACATTCAACCAGAGAACATAAGAACAAGCAGGAGAGAAAGGAAAGCAAAAGTAATATTAGATTTATGAGTGAGAAAATAATTTTATTAAGCTCTACGAATAACACGCCTCCAATTTCCCACCACTGGCAATATGAACATAATCGCATTCATATTATTTTTGTATTTTTTGTGGATTGAAGTCAGCGATGGAAAGACAGACACTTTATCCTAATTGTCCCCGACCAAAAAATATTTCTGACTGGACGGGTTCTTAACACCATCGTCTATGCTTGCCGAGCGAAACAGAAAGCAAGCTTCCTTCTTGAACTCCTTCCCATCCCTACTCATCTTAACTTCTTTGATTGATTTAAGAAAACTTTCGTGTATCTTCACGACGAATTCGTCTTCTTCTTTATCCACTCTTACTTGTCTGACGTCATCAATCCATCGTTCTCTGGCTTGGTTGGCGACGGCGGGGGCGACAGCAGGGGCGACGGCAGAGGCGACGGCAGGGGCGACATCGGGGGCTGGGTCGTCTTGCTCTTCGTCATCGCTCTCATCTTCCAGCCGCGCTCCTTGTAGAGCCTTAACAACCTCCTCCATCTTCGCCACTTTTTCCTTGGGAGATTTTGGGAGACTGACGAAAACACTATGATTTTTTTCGGCTGTTGATTTCGGGTGGCGGTTTTTTTTAGCAATTTCCTTTTTTTATTTACTTAGGGAACATTCGGGCCGAAATGGTCATCACAGTAATTTTTATCGTAAATTGCGGGCGAAATTAGTGTTTTTTTATTTTTTGCTACAAATCTACGAATTTTGTAGAACTGTAGCAGCTGTTTTTTTTCTCTCGCTTCGTTTTTCGTCTTTTTGTCGCGGACCTAACTCGTAGAACAATACACCCTCATATTATGTCAATTAACCTTATTCCGGATTTCGTAAAGGGAAAAGATGATTGGATGGAACAATTTGATGAAGGAAAATATTTTCCAAAAAGACTGAATGAAATGAAAATAAACGCGATGAAAGAGATTGAGAAAGATGAAAAGATTATTGAGGAGATAAAGAAAGAATTGGAGAAGAAGAAAGAACGACTTGGAGCGATTGACGAAATTTTAATTAAGAAGAAGGAACAAGACGAGATTGAAGAAGACTTGATGAAAGACCGAAGAAGAAAGAAGAGATTGAGATAGATTGAAGACGAAAGAAGATTGATGAAACACTGGAAGAAGCAGAATAGAGGAATGATTGAAACCGAAGAGATTGAAAAAATTGAAGCACTCATTGAGAAGGGTGCAACCTTTACGAAAGCTTGTTTAATGGTAAAACAAATAAATGACTTAAACGAGGGTAGCCCGAATATGAACAGGGCATTACGGTGAGGTCAGTTAATTGATTTATATGCCTCCTCGCGAGCGAAAAGTTTAATATGGTCCCTTGCGGACAAAAATGTCTCCTCGTGAGCAATAGTTGAAAAAGTTGAAAAATTATAAAGTCGTGGGAGACTCTAAAAACCCTGCCTCATACAGTATGTGTGATGGCAGGTTTGTTTTTCTTCGCAATGGAGGTGGGTGATGGCTACTACTAAGGTTCTCGCTTCCTTTTCGCTTCCTTTTTGATTTATCTCCTTCGTCGATATGATTTATCTTCGATTTCTACATGATTTATATTCGTTGTTTAAAAAT